>APFE030915191.1:0-18528 GCA_000404065.3 Pinus taeda | reverse complement strand
TTTTCATTACATGTGTGTTCAAATTTTACTTACAATTCAATCCAATACTATTTTTTCCATATCTAAAAAATATACATGATTTTTTAAAATTTCAAAATTTTCATTCCTATCATGTGACCAATACATGATATCTATCTACATGCACGTTCTTGTCAGTGAATATAGGCTATTGAACTAGGTGAAAGTAGTTAGTAAACTAAGTGATGATTACCACTCCATCTGATATCTAATATGATCTCATCAGACAGTTCAGGCTCTAATGAATTAATAAATAGGGCAGTTCTGAGCTGGTAAATTTACTTCCATTAATTCACCCAGCGAATCCTTAAAAGCAATAAGGTACGAAGTTTAGAAATTCACAAGCACCATATTTACATACAGGATTTTTTCTGATTTTCGGAAGAACAAATCTTCAAATTTACAAGAAGCACAAGTTTTGGGTTCAGATTTTTCCCTTTTGGAAGTGAGAGTTCATGCAAAAGACAAGTTTTTTCCTACTTCTGATTGTAATTTTGATTACTTTTGTGCACTTTTTTTGAACAATTTCTGCCATGTATTTTTAATATGCTCTCTTTTTCTGTTAATGAAAAGTAATTTTACATAGAATTTATCCATCCTGGGCTATAAGTATTTGCAATTTTCTTAGTTGATATAGGTTTCTTTGATTGCTTTGTTCAGTCCTATTACTTGATACACATGCAGATAGCCTCCCAGATTGTGCTGGAAAGCTGTGTAGTTTAGAGAGACTAGGCAATGAGATAGGATTTGGAATCATTACGGGCTTGATTCTGTACTGTGGTTTTAGAATTTCCTTGTTTTCTGCTTTCATTGAATAACAAGTTTTGGTTTGAAACTGAGCAACAATGGGTATTTCCTCCCTCACTTTTTCTCCTGACAATTTCAAAGAGTCCTAAAAAATATTTAGGGCATCAGCTACATCCTCCTAGTCATCCAAGTTTCCATCCACATCCTCACTTACAAACCTTGAATAGCTGCTACTACAAGCACGATATTTACCAATTGATCTATTGAGTTGTGGGATCAATAAATGGTAGTAATGACATAAAATATAGGAGTGAAAGAAAGGTCCACCAAGTGGGTATTAGATGCTTACTTGAAGATCACCCTGCTTCTGGGACACTCCTAATTGATCTCCATATTTGTTTGAGGTGTGTAATCCATCGCCTATCTACCTACAGATTTCAAGTATTCAGAAAGATGGCATATGATATAGACAGGGGTGCATCTACACAAAACAGCATATAGAGTAAGGCCACCGAGACCCTTCATCTAAAAAAAGCATACTGAGACCCTCAGAGGTTAATGTTTGACTCGTGGTTTTTATGTTTGACTCGCTGTTTATCCAGTGGCTTTTTGTTAGTATTTGGATGGTTTGTAGAACTGCCTAGTTTTGACAGCTTATTTTGTAATCCTTTACCGATTGATAAAATTTAAACTTGATAGAGTTGTGGGTAGGAATAGAATCATACTAAATGAATGTGAACAAGGTGCTCAATGATTGTTTTGATTTTGCTAATTTTTTTTGGAACTAGTTTAAGTTTCAGCTTTTCTCCAAATTATGAGAAAGCAGAATTATTCCCCTTAGCTTGCTCTGAAATTCGGTATTTTCAACGATATTTAGAAATTTGCCCCAATTTTTACGTAGATCCGAACTCTATATTTCTATAAAGTCCTCAACAACCTCTTCATTTCAAACCTACACTCTATCAGAAGACACCATTCAAGCAAATTTAAACCAAGAATTTTCAATTATGGTTCTGTATAGTTCTTCTTCCTCATTGACATTTTATTAAACAATTAGCCTACAAATTGCATTTTACTCAATTTTCCTAATTTTTTTTAACAATATTTCTTCTTTAACCTGTCTAGGTACTCTAGGTATGTTTCAATTTGAAAATTAGAGCCAAATGGAGGCTTCCACACATTTTTTTAAATTCTTCTGATGGAGTCAAACATGTCATATACAACTGTAATTTTTTTTTTTGTACAATCTTGGTTTCAACCAATGTAGCCCCAATGTTGCAACCAACAACTTTGCTACCAGATTGTAACATACCCAACTTTGTACTCTGTTAAGTATATGACATGCTTCCTGAGACCACTAAATTTCAAATTGTTGATCTAACACCATCTCTAAAATCACATTTCTGGATACCTTTCCTTATTGTCTTACTGTTAGTTGACCAACATACAAATAGTTAGACTAAAAGTTGGAAGTTGGATCCTCTTGGAGCGTATATCTGGATCCACTTTACTTTGTGGATTGGTTAAAATAAAATCATTGGCAAATAGGTCAAAGAGATACACCCTCGTTGATTAGATATGGGAACTCTCTCCATATTTAAAGAAATAATAGCAATGTCCTCCAATTTATAGTTAAATACCTGCCAACTTATTTTTAAAGTTAAAATACTTGCTTTTATACATGTGAAAATGGGGTTTGGAAAAGGAAATTGATTAAATCATGAATGAAACCCTATGCTCAAATAGACATGTTGCATGCAAACATCAAGCATATCTTTCTTCTTTTAAATTAATCTAAATTTCCGAAGAAAAGCAATCTGTAATTTTTTTATCTATACGGACAAAATAGAGCAGTATCTAACAACAGAATCTGCACCTAAAAATAGGAGGAAACTTGCATAGCTACTAAAAATAGCACATCTACCTATAGACATGTCTACCAATAGAAAATTGCTCAGAACTAGCAAAACAGCTTCAGCCTCGTGAAATGGAATTTGTACACTTGCATGCACAGTGCACCTGCTAAAAATATGAACTTCTAAATTTAGAAAAGCAGTGTCTTCGAAGATAAAACTAATATTTCCCACAATTTTTCATGCATGTGATTTCTAAAAATAGAAAGTTGTGTGAAATAAATATATTGTCTTGAAGAGCACAAAATATCATGCATGCCAATGAATCTGCATGTGTATAGATGCATTGAAAAGTTAATTTCACCTTCAAATTCTATGCATTCATTGAATTTAAGAGTGATGATGGTTCTGTTATGTGAGTGGAGTCACAGATTAGTAGGCCAAATCCATGTTTGTTTCAAATGCATCGTTTAAGCTAGTGAGCACTAAATAGTAAGAATAATGTGTTGTGTGAGTGGAGTCACAGATTAGTAGGCCAAATCCATGTTTGTTTCAAATGCATCGTTCAAGCCAGTGAGCACATGATTGTTGAACACAAGGAAGCAAGAATCTTAACATTTGAACAATATTAGCAAAATTAGAACTTGGTCCATCACTGCCTTCGGTGAATTCCTTGCCCATGTCACTCAGGAAATGAAAACAAAGTTGTTGGTGATCAAGATTCTGGCTAGAAGGAGAAGCAAGCTAATGCGCATGTATATCCACACATTCTTTGCTATATTGTTTGTTAGATTTTGATATCTCGATGAGCACCTCATTGTCCTATGCTTGTACCATTAACCACACACAGTACACATTGAGGTACATTTTCACTACATCAAGGAGCAAGTGACAAATAAGGAAGTCGGCTACCATATTGTCATGTTTTTCTGCAAATTGCAGATATCCTTACAGAGACTTTGTGGGATAAATACGATAGTCTCAGGTTAGGAAACTTGGAGTTATAGTCAATGAGGTGGGAATTAAGGGGTGTTAAGAGTGATAAGTGTTCATTCTTCACATTCTTTCACATTATTATGATTATTCTTGTCATTGTACTCCTTTCCCTAGTTTGTATCCAAGTTTCATGTGAACCAATCATTTTGTATTTGTAAGAGCTATTTTATGTAGTGTTTTGCTTCTCTAGAGGGACACTGTAATGAAACTTTGTTAAGTTGCATTCTGAATTCAAACTATGTTTGTGATAATGTTAGTGCTTAAGAGTATGATTGATCATTTGTGTGTTTTTTATTACCTTTTAGCATCCATTTCTCATTTGCTAGTTTGATGACATGGTTTGGCCATCAAGCTTTGGTTGTATCAGTGATTGATATTCTTATTCTTGCACATTTCGAATTCATTGAACAATGGAAGGCTATGTTTAATAGTTATGGTATCTACTCAGTGATAAATAGAAATATGTGGTTGACATTGATAACAATCTTGTAATGTTTATAAGAGGCAGGGACAAGGACGTTTCTATGCACTCTCATGTATCCAAATAGAGCAGTATCTAACAACAGAATCTGCACCTAAAAATAGGAGGAAACTTGCATAGCTACTAAAAATAGCACATCTACGTATAAACATGTCTACAAATAGAAAATTGCTCAGAACCAGAAACTAGTCCAGCTTCTAGCCGATTTCCATAAACTGAATAGAATGCATTCCTTGCCATATTCAAAATTCTTTCAATGAATCCTAAGCTCTCTAATGACTCATTAGTAACGAAAATTAATTATGCTTCCTTCACCAACATTTGAATAAAGTATGGATGTCTGGGCATTATAGCTTGTATTGCCTGCAACACCTCCAGTCTCCTACAATTATCCACATAGTAACTTAGCACATCAAAAATTGACCCATGTTCTTGGCGAATGGATTCATACTCATTTGGATGTGAAACACTCAAAAGCTTGTGCTAGTGCGAGGCGATATACCACTCCCTTTTCATAAGCTTCAATATTTCAATATCTCTCAGACCTATTAACACAAAATATGGTATCTTGGGTACCATTGTTGTTTTCAAATTTGCAACTGCTACAGTAGCAGTCATGAATGCACCATTATTTCAACATTTTCTTCCTTTCTGAAAAGAGGTGGATTGCAGAGATGTAAGGAAAAGTGATCTCATCACCAGCTTTCATATCCCTCACTGCAATCACGAACATGGAAAACTTATTAGTAAATGTAAGTGCCCATACTGCCAAAAGATCTAAGAGCCATTCTCGGTGCCATAATGACTGGAAAAATTACCAACTTCTAATCAAAAAGGTGTTAAGAAATATACACAATTGGTTGAACATGGAGTGAGAAGAAACATGTCCCATAAGGCAATAAATTAAAATGTCAAGAAGATGAAAACCTGTGTGAAAATGGTCAATATTAATACATTTTATGTGAGAGTTAAAATATCATATCTAGCATTTAATACAAACTTGTAAAGAATGAAAGTTGCAATTTACCAAAAAGTAAACTAGCTCTACCCCAACTTATCCTTCAGTCACAGATTGTGCATAGCTCAGATTTTCATTACAATAATTAAAAATTTAGAACAAAGCTAGAAGTAATCGTAAAATACACCATCCTAAATATGTGCAAGAATTTCAAATTCAGACAAAAACTATAGTTGATCTAGAAAATGACCCACTGGCTAAGAATAAGCATATTTCTATCCACAAGACCATCACTGACATACATAGCCAAAACTAAAAATCTCAACATTTTTAAGTGTCCATGAGACTTTAGCTTGTCTAATCAATGATATACATTAAACACTTGATCATGTATAATTGGAACTTGACATTGTAAGTCCTGCAAATTAGCACAAGTTCAGTATTGTACTTGTGAAAAGAGAAGATAAGGCGTGGAATGTTAGTAGTTGCATGCAAGACACATGCAAGACAAAACTACACTCGTAGTTTCCTACAAAGGATTCCCTTCTAATTTTTGCCACTGGACATTGTATCAGCAAAATTATGTATGCAGATCATTTGCTTAAAACTTCAAATTTCAGATAATGTACACATAAAACAGAGAGAAAGAGAGATGATAATAATCAGTGTTGAAAAAATCTACAAATTCTTCTGATATTTCCAATTTTTCCTGAGTTTTTCAGGGTGTCAATGTTTCCAATATTTTCTGAGCTTTCAGTCCAAGTTTATGTGTGCTGATATTTGGCAATGATTTCCAATATCTTCCTCTATATTTCAGATATGTTTATTTCTGGAGCGTTGGCAATATATTCCCTTTGCAAGAATGATAATAATATTAACTTTATTATTTGGAAGGTTCATCAACCCTTGTAGGGTTACATATGTTTTTAGATGTCAATATTGTATTCAATTGCAACTTCATAAAACTAACCTTTCAACTTCCAAACTTGACACCTTATATACCTACCTAAAAATCCACTACTTATTACATGTATTTATTTACACAAGTCCTATAAAAAGGTGACCATCATAATCTATTAGTAATTACCCACCTTAATTCATACATAGTCAACCAGTAGGACAACAAATATTTAACTCCTTTGTTTCACCCATAGATCCAATTTAAGGCATTGATCTTATTGATTGGGTGAGGTATTCTAAAGGAATCTCCTCATAGCCATCAAGGAGGTAGCTGGGCTTAAAGAGTGGGGATTTGGGCGATAGTGGGCCCTCATCTTGTGTGTGTCAATCAGAGCAGGTTGCATGGACCTCAACAACCCTACTGATTTGATTAGAGACATGGATAAAACTTTTTAAAGGGAGGGCATGCTGTGTACCTCACCACATAAGCTTTTAGACTTTACATAATATAAATCAGCTATTTTGTCTGTAAGCTCATAATTTTGTAATAATGTTCTTGTCTTAGGTATTTATAATACCATATTTTGATATCTGTAAAATGCCATTGTTGTGTAATAAGGGTCTTATCACTTTTATTAGTAACTAGAGATTTTAAGTTTTAGGGTTTCCACCTCATTTGGTATAAAGGGTCCCCTTTCATTTGTAACATTTATCATTTTAGAAATACAATCAAAAAGTTCCTTTGGAGAAGATTTGTCCATTAATCCTGATTTGCAAGTACAATCCACCCATTGGGTGTGTAGGTGCCTCCACTAGTTTCGTTCTTTTCTTTTTTCTATCTTTTGAGTTTCACTCCTATCATATTTCTATTGTTATTTTCAGTTCCTTGGGTAGTTGCAATGATAGATTATTTTTTGGATACAACAATACTGCATTTGATGTAGTACTTTGTTACACACTTGCATCTTTTCTCCTTCATTAGTTTTTGCTGTATTTTTATGATTAATAACTAGCTAGCAAGAAGTATGAATTTTGAATAAAATGGGGTTTTTCTAATCTGTTTGTGAGGAGTGTTAGTTTCTGAAATAACAACTTATTTTTCTTTGCAGCTCTTGAAGGACTTCCCAAAGGATTTGGTGTCACTGAAAATAACCCAGGTGCTTTTCTTTTACATTGGCCGACCTAATCTTTCTCTTCAGCTTGTAGAGCGGTATTGCTTCCCCTTTCTGTCAGGTATATGTCTAATACGCATTCTGAAGACCTTGACGTGGTATATAAGTTTTAGAGACCTATTATATTTATTACTAATATAATTGAATAGTATTTCCAAAAACATATGGTGTATCTCATAAAAGATGCATGATGATTCAATTTTCTCATACCAGGTTTTCTATGGAATTGAAAATTGCTTTGGTGAGTAGTTAAGAAAGATATTCTTTCATTTCCTTCTAGGTTATTTTTATCTACTATGCATGCTAGAAAAGAATTAAAAAACCAATAGAAGTTAGCCTATAACAGGAGTCAAGACATGTCTCTTACACTCTACCTTTCAATCTGAAAATTATATGTTCAGAAGAATCTGAGATTTGCTATTCATAGATTCTGACTTATCAAGGCAGGTTTTACCAGCAAATCAAGGTGAAAACTATATATATGGAATGCTTTCATGTTCTTTACTCAAGGTTGGGTAAATGGTGGATGGAGAATTGGCTTCAAGGAAAGGATTGACAATCAAAAGTGATGATCCAGGGTCTTAGAATGCGGTGTGTGCCACAAAACAACAAACACTTAGCATGTTGTATTTTAAATTTTTATCCAAGATTGATGGCTTATCTTTTGCATTGCATTTGAAAAATAGTATTTTGTTTTGGTTGGGGGCACCTAATTTATTTGTGTTAATCATTTTACAACATGTCTTTGATCTCCATTAGTCTTTGGTACATCTATGTCATGTGTTTCAGCATGAATGTCGCTTTAAGGAGGCTGTCCAATTTATGAAAACGTGTTTGGATTCATGGAATGCTTGTTGTTCATTCATGCGAAGTAGTATTTTCCCTCTTCTATCATTGTTCAGTGATCCATACGTTACAGATGGTAGGTAGCTTGCAAAGTGGGTTCAATCATGCACTGACATATTTTAGGGTTCCAAGTATACTCACAATTGGTGGCATCTAGCGTTATGTTACTTGGAAGGCCATGCACATTTGAGTAAAGTGCTCCATATATATGAGTCCCATATCTTGGCTTCTTTACAAAGAGAGAATGTTGATCCTTCACACATCATGATCACTATAACCTTTCTCCATTTTTGCTAATTTGGGAGAGTGACCTAGTCTAAGATATTCTTAAGATTACTTGTTCTTGGCTTTCATTTGCAATCAGCTGTCTTTTCGGTTCTCAAGTTTACTTGAATGCTCTAGGGTTGCTGTTGAATATTCATGTGCATGGAGATTCTGGTATTATTGATGATAGAATGAGAGATCTTTCATATCACCATCTGGATCAAGTGAGTACTTACAATCATGATATACATATTGGAAATGCATGGTCCAAAAGGTTTATGCTGATGTCTGATAAGTTAATTGCTTCACCCTGTCCTACCTTATTCTGAATAAATGTGATTTAAAACACTAGATGAGATTATGACTATAACAGACATTTACCTATGCAGATTTGAATTCATGATTTATATATTAGACCAAATAATCAAATGGGATTAACATGTAAATATCAGAAAGAATTATATATCCATACATGACAGTCACCAAAGAAAGGGGCTTTTTCGAAACATGGGAAAAATAGATTACAAATGGATGAAAAGGCTATTGTTTGAGTGAGAATTTAAGAATGATTTATGTGTTACAACCCCAAAACCTCAGTCAATATTAAATTGACATCATGAAGTAAGAAGAGGTAGTAGAGCACATCTAGAAAAGCATAAATATTTACATAAGAAAGACACGTTATCCAAGATAAGAAAGGCTGACTCAAACCCAAAATGTAGCTTGCAATGAATTGTGATCAAGGCTAGCATCAAATCACAGTGCTAAAATTGAGATGACCAGGGAAGAAGCTCCAGTCACTAGACAATGTAAATCATGGCTAACAACCATGAATGCAACTTCTAAAGTGAATATGATCAGAATAGATTTCCATATCATATGTTTATGAACACCCAACGGCTCTCAAAAGTTTGTGTCTATGCAATATATTAATATACAA
Source organism: Pinus taeda (assembly GCA_000404065.3). NCBI lineage: Eukaryota > Viridiplantae > Streptophyta > Pinopsida > Pinales > Pinaceae > Pinus > Pinus taeda. The sequence continues at coordinate 9,353 of APFE030915191.1, read as the reverse complement.
AACACGTTTAGTAATAAAGGAGACTAGAAGCAACTAATAGTTTGAGTTGGCAGCAGGTAGTTCAAGTTTTTTGTTTCTTCTTCTTCTTAGGGGGCTGGGGGGGATAAATCTGATTTTTTGGGTTTTTGGAAATAATAACATAAACAAGCTATTGTATTTCCCAATGCATAATCTCAATGCAGATGAAATGCATGAATGATTGATAAACCCTGGAAGCAGGTATACTCCACAGAAAATCTTGGCCTCTGAAGGTTTGTTTTGGTTTGGATACTGCACATCTGTAGCATATAATCTCATAGAATCAGCTAACTAGATATCCAAATTAGGCCATTCCTCCTATAATTCAGTCGCACCTTGTTGTGATTTCCTTTCTTGGTATTTCTTAGGCCAATACAGATGTATATCAGGGGCCGACCTGGAATGATAGAAAAGAGCCCATATTCATTTTTGTAAAATTGGGGATCATTTAGCCTCAATGAAGAATTTATGATGTAATTCTTGCACTTCAATGTCAGAAAGTCCATCAAATCGATGCATCCCTAATCTACACATCTAAGCTAGAGATGCCTCACAACTATTGTACAACTTCAACCTCAACAATTGTACAACATCAACCTCGATTAAAGCCGCGGATCTTGTTTCCAAACATTTTTTGACTCATTATTGGAGCCGGGAAAGATTACTTGGGAATTTTTATCATTACGAGAGGGCTCTCAAATACAAGAGATGAACCTAAAATAGGGAAAATAAAAATAGTTAAATCACAATCGGGCCGCAATAATTTCTATAAATAGATTAAAACACCTTATTTGAGTTCAGAAGACTCCAATTCACGTCACTCATTAATGCAGAGGCGGAAATTATTGGATACCCAATGATTCCACGTGGAGCAATTTGATTCCACGGTGGGTCTTTAAAGCCGAGACATGAGCAGCATCCCTAAACTGATATGGTCTAGAGCCTCTCCTTCTTTAATGGTGTCCACAATAGGATTACAGAACAGAACCAGATCTCCTGCCATGCAATCCTATGTAATAAACAATCCCCTGTCCAAACAAGATTCATCGGATACCTTGATTTCTATGGGACCTACAAAACTAGAGCTGCAGTGCTCCATTTTCATTCTCGGCTAAGAAAGAAACCGCTTGAATTGTTGGCGGAATTTCAGAATTTTAAATTTAAATGGTTGAAATTACATTATAATGCATTTACTATTTATAATATGGATGACCCTTTCCAAATTTATACTTCCCACTATATATTAAATATTATTCATCAAAATACACTCCCTTAAAGAATGCCAAGAAATCACCACCTAGTCATTTTGAAACCTGATGGGGTGTTATAATGGGAATTAAATGGATCCTATTGGATTTGATGCGCCCTCTCACTGCCTCCCTCCTATTCATGCCACCACATCATAGTGAATTTATGGGACCTCGCCTCCCAAGGAGTGTAGAAGAAGCCCTTTGGCATGATTTTTTGTTTTTTGTTTTTTTTTTTTTTTTTTTTTTTTTTTTTTTTTTTTTTTCCTGCTCTTCTACATGAATTGGGTTCACTCCAATATGCTCTTCATCCTTGGCCACTAGCTCAAGATTTAGTTAACACTTTGACACCTGCCCCTATTGCTTCCCTTGCCCACCACGCACTCACATTCCTATCTGGTTTCTTGGGTGGGTTTCCTTTTGTCTACTTCATTGGTTCCCCCCTCCCTTAGCGACCTTTTCTATTGGAAATGGCTTAGCCCCGAGCTCATCCTTGGTGCAACTTGCTTATAAAGTTATCATGACCTATCTTTTTCATAACTGTCTCATGTAGCTTCCCTCCCATCCCTGTGTTAGACTTTGTGACATCTTGCTACCTCCAACAACCATGACTCATTAGCAAGCTCTTTGCCAACATGGAAATGGTGATCATGGCACTTTAGGGGGCTCTCAAGCATGACTGTGAGTAGAATCTTTAGCCTCAAAATTACATGCTTATAAGCCTCTCGACATTCAAGAGGAAATGGTTATGTGAATGATGTATTATGTGTGAGGAAGTCTAGTGTTCAAATCTCTATAATTTACATTTATGTGCTAAAAAGACATACATACACGACTAGAGTTTATAATGATAGTGATTGGAATTGATCCTATCTAGCTCACATGGGTATGAGGTCTAGTCTTAAAATCTCTCTAATTTACTTTTATGTGCTAAAAAAACATACATACACCACTAGAATTTATAATGATAATGATTTAGATCAATCCTATCTATGTCACATGAATATGAGATCCTATTTGTATTACATAAGTATGAGATTAACCCGTTACCAATTTCTCTAATTTCTCTAGATACCAAAATAGATTACAAATTTGATTAAAAAATTATAATAATTTTTATTTATTATATTTATAAAATAGAAAATTCTGATTCTACGTAACATATACACAGAGAGATCAAAAATGCACACATATCAACTAACCATGTTAAATTTCATGTGAAGTACACTATTATTAAGGTTCAACCCATAAGTTTTAGGTGTATAGGTCCATCATGTAACATCAAATGACAAGTTGCATGGTCCCATGCTTCGAGGATCACCCATGCCTAAAAGTAATTCCTAATATTGCAACCGTACATAGTACCTCTTGCGTATGCAACCTTGTGTATCTCTAGTCATACAGCATTTTCTACTATGGCCACTACTCACCTTTTGAGGGTTGTCCAACCAACATATGTGGCTATCTTCTTACTCCAAGCCTTCCGAGCTCTATGCCTAGAGTAATTTCCACTTTTCTAGGACTATTTCAATGGTTGATCATTTCATAAAATTCTAATATGATTCCCACTCATAGTGTAGAGAAATAATCCAAAATAAAAATTTGAAAATAGCCTAATTATATATCTTTTTAATGCCTAACTACATTTTTTTTATGGCGAGTTCTTTACCATAAGATTAATAAAGATAAATGGTTAAAATTAGAGAAAGTTTAGAGTTGTAATGAAGGGGAATTGAATATTGTTATACTCGAGCAAAAATATTTTAAAGATATAATATTTATTAATAAAAGGTATAAGAAAAGTAATGTTTTATTAAAAAAATAGTTTTTTAAAAATGAAAAGTTGATTATACATAAAATATTTGTTTTTTTACTATTTTTATGGGGTCATGTACTAAAAGTGGGTAAATTTAGTTTTATTTTTTATTTTTTTAAGGTTTTAGATTTTGAGGGTTTGGTTTTGTAAGGTGGTCAAGGTTTGAAATTTGTGGTAGTTGAGAGGAGAAACCATAAAAAATATCAACCTTGTTAAGGGTTGGTATGATCTAGATCAGGGGCAGTACTTAAGTGCTTTTGGCGGTTTATATACCCATGGGTCACAATTTCTTAGACCACAAACTAATCCATTAAGTAATAGACATGCTAAGAACCCCACACACACATATAATGTGTGTGTGTTAACATGTCCATTACTTAAGGGATTAGAGTATGGTCTAAGAAATTGCAACCCATGGTTCTTTAAACTGTAAAAATCACTAAGGTATTGCACCTAATGTTGGCCATACCAATCCTTAAAATGGTTGGTTTTTTATGGTCTATGGTTTGACCCAGAGGGGTTTTGAATCTTCAATTTCATAGTTTACATAATACTTCATAACATGAAAACTGCTAATTGAATTGCCCCCACAAGCATGTTTTATTAAGATATAAGAGTTTTTTATTTTATTTCATATATATAAATATTTTTATTTTTTTATTTTATTAAATGGGTGAAAAATAAGATAGATAGACAACATAGTTTAAAATGAAATTAGTGTACCCTATGTAATTTTTTACTATATTTCTTGAGTTAGAATAAATCTCTTGAATTGAGATTAGAATCATTATTGAGAATTTGCTTATGTGTTTACATGGAGTTAAAAAAGGCTTGAATGTGAATTAAATTTCTTATACTACAATTTTTGTCTAACCATGATTCAAATTTCCTGGAAAAAAAATTGTTAACTAAAAAGTAAGACTCTTTATCTAAATTATTGATAAGAATCATCTAAGCCCTCAAATTAAAATCTTCTAAACTATTTTGAGCCTGCAAAGGGATCAAATTTCTAAGGTGCATGCTTTTCGTTTAGATCCATCTTAACTCTAGATTTAGTGAGCATAGAGGGGGATTTAATTTCTTGATGATAATGTTAGAATTTGTTCTATTTGCAGAGTTTGGGAAATCTTACAACGACCCAGGATTTCACACGAGTGAGAGAGACAATTTACTTGATGTGGTTTATAAACATGTATATGCATCTCCTAGATGGGGAGGAGTAAGTGGAGGGATATGGAGATGGGTATGAGATTGTTTTGTGTGAGAAATCCATCACAACTTGCTAGATTTCTCACTCTACAATGTTTTTATGTGCTTGAGTTTGCGCTAAAAGGAAATTTAACACATGTTAGGTTTTCTTTTACATTGCAATGTTGCTAATCTAGCACACATTAGACTTATTTAGTCCGAAAATTTTGTTATGTTCTTGTGTTTGTGCTAGAAGGAAATATAGCGTGTGTTAGATTTCTTTCAAATTTAGATGTGCTTGTGTTTGTGTTGGAAGAAAATTTAACACAAGCTAGATTTCTTATACTCTACAATGTTGTTGTTGGCAACGTGCTTGTATTTGTGGTTGACATAAATCTAGCACTTGCTAGATTTCTCAATTTACAATGTTTCTATGTGCTCAAGTTTGCGCTAAAAGGAAATCTAACACATGTTAGATTTTATTTTACATTGCAATGTTGTTAATTTAGCACACATTACACTTATTTAGTCCTACAATGTTGTTATGTTCTTGTGTTTGTGCTTGAAGGTAATATAACATGTGTTAGATTTCTTTCAAATTAAAATGTGCTTATTTGTATTGGAAGAAAATTTAATACAGTCTATAATTCTTATACTCTACAATGTTGTTTTTGGCAATGTGCTTGTATTTGTGGTATACATAAATCTAACACTTGCTAGATTTCTCATTCTACAATGTTTCTATGTGCTTGAGTTTGCGCTAAAATGAAATTTAACACATGTTAGATTTTCTTTTACATTGCAATTTTGTTAATATAGCACACATTAGACTTATTTAGTCCTACAATGTTGTTATGTACTTGTGTTTATGATAGAAGGAAATATAGCACGTGTTAGATTTCTTTCAAATTAAAATGTGCTTGTGTTTGTGTTGGAAGAAGATTTAACACAAGCTAGATTTCTTATACTCCACAATGTTGTTGTTGGCAACGTGCTTGTATTTGTGGTAGACATAAATCTAGCACTTGCTAGATTTCTCACTCTACAATGTTTCTATGTGCTTGAGTTTGCGTTAAAATTAAATCTAACACATGTTAGATTTTCTTTTACATTTCAATATTGTTAATCCAGCACACATTAGACTTATTTAGTCTTACAATGTTGTTATGTATTTGCGTTTGGGCTAGAAGGAAATATAGCATGTGTTAGATTTATTTTCAAATTTAAATGTTGCTTGTGTTTGTGTTGGAAGAAAATTTAACACAAGCTAGATTTCTTATACTCTACAATGTTGTTGTTGGCAACGTGCTTGTATTTCTGGTAGACATAAATCTAGCACTTGCTAGATTTCTCAATCTACAATGTTTCTATGTGCTTGAGTTTGCGCCAAAAGGAAATCTAACACATGTTAGATTTTCTTTTACATTGCAATGTTGTTAATCTAGCACAAATGAGACCTATTTAGTCCTAAAATGTTGTTATGTTCTTGTGCTTGTGCTAGAAGGAAATATGACATGTGTTAGATTTCTTTCAAATTTAAATGTGCTTGTGTTTGTGTTGGAAGAAAATTTAACACAAGCTAGATTTCTTATATTCTACAATGTTGTTGTTGGAAACATGCTTGTATTTGTGGTAGACATAAATCTAGTACTTGCTATATTTCTCAATCTACAATGTTTCTATGTGCTTGAGTTTGCGCTAAAAGGAAATCTAACAAATGTTAGATTTTCTTTTACATTGCAATGTTGTTAATCTAGCATACATTAGACTTATTCAGTCCTACAATGTTGTTATGTTCTTAGGTTTGTGCTCGAAATATAACATGTGTTAGATTTGTTTCAAATTTAAATTTGCTTGTGTTTATGTTGAATAAAATTTAACACAAGCCACATTTCTTATACTCCACAATGTTGTTGTTGACAACGTGCTTGTATTTGTGGTAGACATAAATTTAGCACTTGCTAGATTTCTCACTCTACAATGTTTCTATGTGCTTGAATTTGTGTTAAAAGTAAATCTAACACATGTAGATTTTCTTTTACATTGCAATGTTGTAAATCTAGCACACATTAGACTTATTTAGTCCTACAATGTTGCTATGTGCTTGTGTTTGTGCTAGAAGGAAATATAGCATGTGTTAGATTTCTTTTCAATTTAAATGTGCTTTTGTTTGTGTTGGAATAAAATTTTACACAAGGTAGGTTTCTTATGCTATACAATGTTGGTGTTGGCAACGTGTTTGTATTTGTGGTAGACATAAGTCTAGCACTTGCTAGATTTCTCAATCTACAATGTTTCTATGTGCTTGAGTTTGCGTTAAAAGGAAATCTAACACATGTCACATTTTCTTTACCATTGAATGCTATTAATCTAGCACACATTAGACTTATTTAGTCCTAAAATGTTGTTATGTTCTTGTGTTTGTGCTAGAAGGAAATATAGCATATGTTAGATTTCTTTCAAATTTAAATGTGCTTGTGTTTGTGTTGGAAGAAAATTTAACAGAAGCTAGATTTCTTATACTCTAAATGTTGTTGTTGGCAACATGCTTGTATTTGTGGTAGACATAAATCTAGCACTTACTAGATTTCTCACTCTTCAATGTTTCTATGTGCTCATGTTTTCGCTAAAAGGAAATGTAACACATGTTAGACTTTATTTTACATTGCAATGTTGTTAATCTAGCACACATTAGACTTATTTAGTCCTACAATGTTGTTATGTTCTTGTGTTTGTGCTCGAAGGAAATATAACGTGTGTTAGATTTCTTTCAAATTCAAATATGCTTGTCTTTGTGTTGGAAGATAATTTAACACAACTTAGAATTCTTATACTCTACAATGTTGTTGTTGGCAATGTGGTTATATTTGTGGTGGACATAAATCTAGCACTTGATAGACTTCTCACTCTACAATGTTTCTATGTGCTAAAAGAAAATCTAACACATGTTAGATTTTCTTTTACATAGCAATGTTGTTAATCTAGCACACATTAGACTTATTTAGTCCTACAATGTTGCTATGTTCTCGTGTTTGTGCTAGAAGGAAATGTAACATGTGTTATATTTCTTTCAAATTTAAATGTGCTTGTGTTTGTGTTGGAAGAAAATTTAACACAAGCTAGATTTATTATACTCTACAATGTTGTTGTTGTCAATGTGCTTGTATTTGTGGTAGACATAAATCTAGCACTTACTAGATTTCTCACTCTACAATGTTTCTATGTGCTTGAGTTTGTGTTAAAAGGAAATCTAACACATGTTAGATTTTATTTTACATTGAAATGTTGTTAATCTAGCACACATTAGACTTATTTTAGTCCTACAATGTTGTTATGTTCTTGTGTTTATGCTCGAAGGAAATATAACATGCGTTAGATTTCTTTCAAATTAAAATGTGCTTGTGTTTGTGTTGGAAGAAAATTTAACACAATCGAGAATTCTTATACTCTACAATGTTGTTGTCGGAAACATACTTGTATTTATGGTAGACATAAATATAACACTTGCTAGATTTCTCATTCTACAATGTTTCTAGGAGCTTGAGTTTGCGCTAAGAGGAAATCTAACACATGTTCTACACTTGATTAGCTATTATTGTGAGTTCTACAATTGTTATTGTTCTTGTTCTTTTTGTTACACATATAATGATGCGAGTAGTTATAGTATTTATAAATTCATATTTTCTTCAATAATTCAAAACGGTGATAGTAATTTTTTACTTTATTTTCAGACAACTGGGAGCTAATCGAAGCTATGCTGATTCAAAAGGTACAGAACAGGAAAAATGGCCAAGTTCAAGAAACACCGACACAAATCTTTAAATGGTATGAAAATTTTAAAATTAGTTTATACTTTGTTACAATCGTTGGACATTATGTTAATAACTTGTTGTGGATTAATAAAAACCAGGGAAATAGCCTTAGGAGTGGTGTTTTAATGAGGACAACCCATACCAACATGGGTAATTTTTTATTTTTTACTTTTATTTTTATTTTTATTTTTTCTGAGCAATTTTAGCTAGGTGATAACTATTGGTGTCATATAGTAACATTCCATGACATATGCACTTATTTATTATTGTGTGTGTAAATGGAAATCGTGTATTATAAGGTTGTTTAATAATATTTGGTATTTCATGTCGTCCATATTTTTTTTCTAGAAACTGTGGAAACTAGTGTGCATGAAATTTGAAGTAAAGTAGTGAAGAGAAAAAGAAAAACAAGTGATATACAAACGATACCTCCTTCAACTGGTATGGTGGTTTTATATTTTTTGTACTTTTTTAGAAATGGTTGGATTAGGTGGTTTCTTTTCCTAGAAATTTTACCTAGGTGATAACTTTTGGTGTCATATAGTAAACTTGCATTAAAATATGTACTCATTTATTATTGTGCATGTAAATGGAAATCGTGTATTATAAGGTTGTTTAATAATATTTGGTATTTTATGTATTCCATAATTTTTTTTTGTAGAAACTGTGGAATCTGGTGTGCCTGAAATTCGAAGTAAAGTAGTGAAGAAGAAACAAAAACATAAGTGATATAAAAACGATGCCTCCTTCAACTGGTATGGTGGTTTTATATTTTATGTACACTCTCTTAGAAATGGTTAGATTAGGTGATTTTTCAATATTTAAAAGAACATTATATGACAATATTTGAAATTATATTTTCATTTTGATTCATGCAAATATTTTTTTGTTGTTAATTGCAGAATTGGTTGGCCCTAAATCAAATGAAATGTTACATCTATCACTTAAGAAAAAGAAAAGTTATTCAACTCAAATGGCAGTATCAATAACACCTTCTACATCTACTTTTGAAATGATTAAAAAATACAATACATCTAATAAATATGAGTTTGTGCAAGATTGGTACATCCAAATAGAAGCTCCCTTGAATATGTTTCCTGATATGTATCTATTTGGATCAATAGATGGAAAAGAACCAGAGATATTAGGAATAATAATTAATTGCTATGCTTGCAATGAAAATGACATTGACTTTCAACTGGAAATGATTAAAGAAAATGAGGTAAAATTAATTTCATGTCAAGTGGAGTATACAAATTTTAGACCAGATTT
>APFE030915190.1:42289-57534 GCA_000404065.3 Pinus taeda | reverse complement strand
GTTGTGCATGATTTTCGCACATGTTTTTTGGACGCGATGGTTTTCGGTCCATGGTTTTGGACGCGATGGTTTTTGGTTCATGGTATTGGATGCTTCGGCATGTATAAATATGTATTGTAACATTGAAAGGAACATAATGAAAAATCAAGCTGGTAGTCCCGATTTTGGGATCTAGTGGGAAATCTCTGTGTATATGTCTTTTATGTGTTATGCTCTCACATTTTTATTTTTTCCTGTGATTTAGTATTCGTATGCAAGTAATTTCTGTACGGGGTTAAAAACTACAACCATAATATCAATGAACCTATAAATGAAACAAACAAAGACAATGACACATTGATTCCTTTGGACAGTTAGAGGTTGTAGATACCTATATTCAGAATGGCCTCCCAACTCTAAAGGCCAGACTAGATGAAAAATGATGTGTTTGTGGTATAAGACTAAACAACCTCAGACGTGTGTAACGATAAAAATCCTAATACCCTAAACTTTGCTTTACTCAGTGTATGAAGGAAGGCACAGTACCTAACAAGACAATGGTTGAAACCTAAACACTAAAAACGACACTAAAAATTTGACCAAGAACCAAAGTGATCCAGATATATGTAGGAACAAAATGAAAGGCTAATTTAAACAAAAACATAGAGCTACAACGAAAATTGAACTTCAATTCATTGATAACAAAATATTGAAAATTGTTTAGATGCATAATGGAAATAAACTAGCTCATGCGATGGTAGCTTATCTCTTAGAAGAGATGTGGTGGCTACATGCCTTCTGAATTGTGCTACAATGATGCCTAAAGACCTATTTATTATTGAGAAACAATTTAAAATGCTAAACATCCAAAAACTTAAACCTAGGAGATGAAGCACCAAAAGTCTATGGGCCTCGTTGAGGTAAATTGGTACATCAACTTCCCGATGTTGTTACTTTGGCATACGACTTTCGTTTGACACATACGATACCTCGTTAGAAAGATCTATCCGAGGATTACAACTTTTGACTAAAAAAAATTATATATTTGCCCGTTTCCCAAAAAAACGTTATTTAGGGCCTCAAAACGGCGTTGGAAGTTCAGGATCCGAAATACTACCAAAAATAATAAATTGTGCTACAATTAAGGAAACTAAAAGAAACAATGGTGGGGATCCAAGTGGAATAGGTGGGTGGCCACCAATATCCACTTAGATCACAAAGCCTCAACCCTACAAAAACCAAAAGGACAAGGTACCTTGATACCACACCCCACAAACAAGAATTAGACAATGAAAAGATATGCCAGCAAGTTCTAAACATTGGAGATCTGCAAAAGGTAAAACTGTCACCAACTCAAAAGTTGGACCAGACCCTGAATTATGAATGAAGAGAAAAAAAAAAACATTTTCTGGTGTGGATAAAGAGCATTTTGACCAACAAACTAGGGTTAGATGATACGATACAAACTCTATAACAAAAGGATCTCCTTGGTTCCCCACCGTTGTGACTCAAACGTATTGAAAACAATAGAAAGCAACACACGGATGTCACACCTCCACCCCATGCAGAGTATAATTCACTGATGACCACCTTACCACAAATGTTTTTCCACCCTAATTCCATCAGCATGCAAATATAATAAGTCAAAGACGTGATGGTTGAAGCATGCAGATGAAGAGAACGAAATTAAATTGTCTTCATCGTCAGCCAAATGTTTGTCGATCTCCCATGCTCCTTACTATCAAAACATTCCTCGTTATTTGGCCATAAATGAATTTCCTTCCTCTGACAGTGGTGATGGAGTAGTGAGCGAATGCACCATGGGATTGGCAACAAAATCGCAGAAAAGCACCTTGGGATTGGCAACAAAATCACAAAAAAGCATAAGGCGTTTTAGCACTTGATGTGTGTACGTACTTCCCCAACCCACCTACAAATAATAAATAGTAATGAATTTAGTTCGATTACCCTTCCCTAAAGATCCGTCGACGTACCACATGAAGAGCATGTAGCTCCCAGTATAGAACTTAACACTCACATCGAGGACCGCCACCCTTCGCCCCAAACATCGTGCCCGTAGACTAATTATTAATAGCTCGTCAATTAATGATCTCCATAATAGCATCTTAACCTTTAAGCTCACTTCTCGCTGAACTTCCATGAAGTTTCTAGTCACATAGTTTTTCTGTGCATCCACCCCATCGGGGAGGAGTCACTAGTGTAGTTGTTTCTAGTGTTATGGTTTTTCATTTAGCATATACATTGGAGTATTTTGTTAAAGTAGAGAGTCATGAGATATGATGTAATGAATAATAGGATTTCTCTTAATTGATATTTGAAAAAGGAGTTTGAGAGGTGGTCGCACTATAAACATTGTATTTCTATGTTTCAAAACAACTTTTCTACTCAACAATAAGAAAACATGATATTGAAATAGAAGGAAAATACAATATAGCACATGTTTGTTTTGATTGAAATATATAGGTAAAAGGTAATTGTAGAATTTGCATGTTCAACAATTATATATTTGTTGAAAGTATATATTGTGAATCTGTAGTAGAAATAAATGTAGCCATGAATATTTTGTGTTAATTTGTTGTCAATAAAAAGTATATATATTGTGATGAATCAAGTGTACTCAAGAGAGAGCAAGCCAACAATACCTTCTACATTGCGAGGGAGACTTTAACGGAGAGGGAACAGAGCTGCGATGGAGGCATCGAAGACCTTAAGTTCGTTGCGGTCACGGTAAATTGCATCTTACCCCCTGCTTTTACTATTGATACCGTTCCTAGGGTAAGCTGTCACTCCCAGCTAGTTGTTGCACTCGTTTCTTGATTGTTGCTTCCCTCGATGGTTATGGCTACTCTAATCCCATTGCAGCATGGATAACATGGAACTTGATGAGGTCAATTACACGGCTAACCCAAACCCCGACTTGCAAATCTTCCAATGACCTAACCCTATGCCAACCCAAACCGTTCCCCGTAACCTAGTCGCCTCATTTCGCACCGGCTCGCCTCCTGTGGTTACCTTACCCAGAACTTCCATCTCCAACCTACATTTTGACAGTCTCTCCATTGATTCACCAGACCTAGATTGCCCACCACTCTCCCTAGCAACCCATCGCCTTCTAGTCACATGCTTGCCCTACTCTCTGCCCTTCGAACCCTCGCCTCCTAGTGAATACCTTCGTGCACCTCACCTCCCCTCCACTTCGAAACCTGCCCCTCCAGAAGTTCCCATGCAACAACCCCCGACTGATACTCCATCTGGCCCAGCAGTAGTAGCATCCACAGCCTTACCTTCAGGGTGCTTCCAAAGCCTGGTTGTCAAAGTCCGTCACATTGCACAGGGCCCTCAGCAAGAGACATAGGGTACATCTGACCCTCTACTGGACCACCCTACAACGCCTAGATCATGGAAAAGGAAGACAAAGTGTGTGAAGGCCTCCAGGAAGGACTTCACCCTCAAGTTTAGCGAAGGTCTCAACATGGGTAAGGTGGTTAACACGGCCAGGAAAGTCCTGGTGGGTAGGGTTAGAGGTCGCGCCTACACTACTGAACAACTCAGTCATTGGGTCAAAGAACTATGGGGAAACACCTTCAAGGACCTCCCCAAAGTTCAGATTCTTCCCCATGCATGGTTTTCACTACATTTCTCTCTAGAAGAATATACCACCCTGGCTCTATCCCGTTACTGACACATTGAAATGGCCCCGGTTTTATTGAAACGGTGGATCCTGCTCATCGACCCTGAACTTGAGCAAATCGGGGTCAGGCCACTTTGGGTAAGACTACCGGGGCTCCCACTGCAATACTGGTCTGAAGATGTCTTCGTCTGAATTGCAAACGCCCTGGGTACTTATTTGGATTACGACAAATCTTACATTCAAGCCAGGAACATAACATTAGCTTGCATCCTGGTGCACCTGGACATAAGATAAGGTCGGGAGGGAAAAATCACACTACAATGGTGGCATTTTACCAGAATCCAAATCCTGGATTACGAAGGTGTCCCCTTTAGAAGTTGAAGATGCCACAAAGTTGAGAATCTTTACAAGGAATGCCCTCTGGTGTGAAAGGACACGTACCCTTCTATGGGATCTGAGGATGCTATATCGAAGCACACTACCCCCACCTTGGGTCGGACTCCACTAGCTACCACGACTAGAATTGGAATGGCATCTCCTACTTTTCAGGCTGCACCTAGCGGACCTCACGCCCCCTCCCCACCGATGACCAGATTGCAGGCTGCTGCAGAGGCTGCTTGCACCTCGGGTACTCCTCCTTCCCCGATCTCTGCTTTTATTTCCTCACTTGCATTCTCTACATCACATGTGCACACTGCACCTACATTGGGTGGCACCCTCACCTCCATTCCCTGTCCCCTAATCCCTCTATCACTGACTTTCTCCACCACCCCCCCATATTTCCCCCTCGACCTTCCCCCTGTCCCCTCATGCACCCCATCTCTTCCCTTTGATACTCCCCACTCTTACAACCTAAGGTCTCATCTTTCCACACCTCAGGATGGAAGATCTGGATTAGCCATATTATCCTCCCCTTCGACCCACAAACCCATCCGTGGCCGAAAATCACACCTTTCCAAAGCTATTATGATAGTGGGGGCGGAAGTTGCCTCTGGCAGACAAGCCTCACTTGACTTGGTACTTAGAGCATTGAACACCCATGCACAGTTGCCCCCATTAAGTGGCTCTCTTTCAACTGTAGGGGCATGGCTAGCTCGTACCAAAAACTAGCCCTCAGAAGACTTTTTGAATATGAGTCCTTAGACATCATTTTCCTACAAGAAACCTTGGTAGAAGCTGACCTCATCTCCTGTACACTCAGCTCCCTGAAGCCTGGCTAGTTATTCCAATCCTTGGATGTAATTGGGTGTTCAGGGGGTTTGGCCTTAGGGTATGACCCTTGCACGATAAACCTGATGACCTCCTGGGGAGGGGACGGTTTTATTGGTATAGATATTTTCTCATTTGAATTGGGTATGGACCTTCGCATTATCAATGTATATGGACCATGTCATAACAGAGAGGCATACTGGAATCGACTTCTCAACTTATCAATCATGTCCTCAGAAAAGCTCATCATTGGGGGTGACCTAAATTTCTCCATTAGATATGGAGAATCCTCGGGGACCAATGCACAAGTGGACAGGCTCACTGGAACTATGGAGATGTTGCTGGAACAACATCATCTATCAGACATTCCAATGAACAAGCCCCTTCCTACTTGGAGAAATCGAAGAATAGGTGAAGCTGCATTGGCTAGAAGGCTGGATAGATTCCTAATCAAGGACTCTCTAATTCACAAACTATCCCTCTATAGACAATGAGTGGGAACAGGTGGGATATCAGACCACTCCCCCATATTCTTGGAGATCTCGGGTCCACAAAAAACTACGGGCACCCTTCAAATTAAACTCCACCTAGTTAAAAGACCCATCCTACATACAAATGATAAATGATTTCTGGCAACTCCATCCACCATGCAAAGGCAGAACTTGGGCTGAAGGATTCTGCTGCAACCTCACAATGCTAAAAAGACTCTCTATTAATTGGGCAAGGAAAAAACAAAGAGAGATGATAATACCCTCACTACAGTGGAGCAATCTCTGGCTTCACTACAAGACGAACAGAACAGATTGTTTACAACTGCTGATGCCAAGGATCAGCTTATTGAACTGGAAAACAAGAAGATCAAAATCCTAAAGGAGCGAGAAGAAACTTGGCAACTCTAAAGCCAAGTAATCTGGTTACAAGCAAGGGATTAAAACATAAAGTTTTTCCAAAGCTACACAAAAGGAAGGAAAATCTCCAATACTATCTGGCATATGCCTATGGAAGATGGAAGCATAGCAACCACCTTCGGTCAACTCTCACAGCTGGGGAACTCACACTTCAAAAATCTCTTTGTGGCCCCCCAAGAGGCATCCATTGCTGGAATTATGCAAATTGTAGGGCACTTCCCCAGATATGTTGATGAGGACTTGATCGAGGATCTCATTTC
This sequence comes from Pinus taeda, assembly GCA_000404065.3. NCBI lineage: Eukaryota > Viridiplantae > Streptophyta > Pinopsida > Pinales > Pinaceae > Pinus > Pinus taeda. The sequence continues at coordinate 51,526 of APFE030915190.1, read as the reverse complement.
CCCGGTCACACAGGTGGAACTTGAAGGAACGCTAAAATGGTTCAAGAAAGACAAGAGTCCAGGGCCGGATGGATGGACTATTTAATTCTTCCTTGCCTTTTATGAACTCATTGGACATGATCTGCTTAAGGTGGTGGAAGAATGCAGATCATCTGGGTGTATGTATGAGGCCATCAATTCTACTTTCATTGCAGTAATCCCTAAATTCGACTCCCCTGCATCATTCAATGATTTTCGGCGTATCTCCCTCTGCAAATGCTTGTACAAAATCATTGCCAAGACCATTGCAAATCGGCTCTGTCCCACCCTGTCCAGACACATCTCCTCAAAACAATTTGCCTTTCTTCAGAACAAACAAATACATGAAGCTGTTGGAACTACACAAGAAGCCCTACACTCTATCAATCACAAAAAGATCAAAGGATCCATTCTCAAAATTGATATTGCCAAAGCTTTTGCTAAGGTCAGCTGACTTTATATCAAAATGATCCTCACCCATCTTGGTTTTCCCCCTCCCTTCATCAACTTGATCATGTGATGTCTTAACTAGACATCCTTCGGTGTTCTCATTAATGGCTCCGCCGCGCATTTCTTTCATGCTAAGAGAGGCCTTCGGCAAGGATGCCCTCTTTCCCCACTTCTCTTTCTAAGTTTTATGGAGGCCCTCGGCAGACTCATTACAACAGCCGAGAGGGAAGGACGATTACATGGGATATAAATCAATGACCTCTGTCACCTCACCCATCTAGTCTTTGTCAAAGATGTCCTTATCTTCCTCGATGGCAGCCTGCGGGACTCATTTACCTTCCATGAAATTATTAAACACTTTGCAAAATCCACTGGCATGGAAGCAAACCATACTAAATCCACCATTACTCTCTCATATACATCACCCTAGGAAGCTAGAATTGCACACCAACTCTTTCCCTTCCAACAGCATCACTTGGAGGATGGCCTAAAGTACCTGGGTTTCCAGCTTAAACCCAATTGCTACTATATTGCGGATTGGATTTGGCTTGTAATAAAGATTAAGAAGAGGTTGAAAAACTGGAACCATCATTTTCTCTCAAGGGAAGGTTGTCCTATTCTCATAACATCCGTCTTGGAAGCCACCCCTCTATACTGGATGACGTTGGCCTAGATCCCTAAAGGAATTCTTGCTCGCATACAAAATATTTTCTACAGATTTCTTTGGAATGGATACAAAGAGGGCAAGTCCTATGCATGGGTTGGCTAGAAACATATCTCTCTACCAAAAAAATGGGGAGGGTGGGGGTTAAAAGACCTCTCAGCATTTGCACATGCACTAGCAGCAAAGATGGGATGGTCCTTGCTCACTTCACAGAACCTCTAGACCGAAGTCACATACCACAAATACATCTGACCACAACATCTCATGGACTAGATTCACATCCCAACCTGGCCACGTATTGGGATATCTATTGTTTGGAAATCCATCCTCCATATTATGCCCATCATTTGAGAGGGTCCTTCTTGGAAAATCAATGGAGGAAATATGGCTCGAATAGGCATGGATCCATGGTCCAGTGGGGGAAACATGCACCATCTACCCCCAGAGTACATACAATACCTGAACCAGAGGCAGATTAAGGTGATCGGCCAGATTGCAAACATGGAAAATAGCTCCATATTTGAACAAGCTTGGTTATCTGCATGACACCTGGGCATTCCCGATCATTGGCACCAAAATTGGGAGGGTTATATAAATGCCCTCAATGAAGCACATGTTCGCATTACTAAGGGTCCTAACGAACTCATTTGGACTCCAATTGAACACAGTAAATACTCTCCCAAAGTGGGATATCCAAACCCGCTAATGGATTGTAAACCACCTGCTCTCCTAGATTGGTGGAGAAAAATATTGAAACTCAAAGCACCCCCATGAGCTAGACTCTTTATGTGGAATGTGCTCAATAACAAGACTCCCACCAAAGAAAATCTTATGCATAAATCACAATTTTGGTCGCATTGGTTTGTCCTCTATACACGGGCAACAGAGACAAATGAACAACTTTCTTTAACATGCCCTCTCACTGTTCAGCTGTGGCAACAAATAATACACCTCCTCACCAAACAGGGCAGTTGGCACGGCCTCTGGATCGATGAAGCATGGAACAATTGGAATGTTGAGCACATGGACAACAAGTCTCGTTGCTTACCCCTCATCATTTGCTGGAAGATCTGGCTGACCAGAAATAACATCATTTTTCAAGGATCTCCAACACGATGGCCACTCATTATAGCAAAAGATTGTAGCGGCATATCAAGAAATCCCCGAAGAGACACAGACTACTACAACACGACCACATGCCCCCGCAATTATAGATCGATCCATATCGTGGGCATATTTCGATGTAGCAGCCCAATCTCATGGATGTGGGAGAGGTTTTCTTTTATACTTATCTAAACAACACTATTACCAAATCAAGATGGGTTTGGGGGAGGGAACAAACAATTTTGCAGAACTGAACTCTTAGACACCTATTGCATTTTGCATTGGCACACTCATTGTAGTGGCCAATCTAGGGTGCTAGATTAGACTAGATTTAATATCAACCAAGGTAGGTAAACTTAGAGGCACGTGTCTAAAGTCTATAGATATAAAAGCATCTCATCTACCTAACTAAGTGTCTACTGTGACAGGCTACAGCACTCCTTTACAGGAAATTGAAATATTTTTCCTCTCACACCTTAACACTCAAACCATCTAATTTATCTAACTGTTCTAAAGAAACAGCGTGTTGCTAGACTGAGTTTTCAACCCTCTTACAAGGATACTATCCACAAAAGCTCTTTCCAGCTAACACACTAAGCATTTATGAAAATCAAAAGCACACTGAAATTTTAAATGCATGAAAATAGAGTTCACAGAGATGCTTTGAAATCTAATGATTGATCAAATCTTTTACAAGATATTGTTCAATGATCTAGCAATCAAATTCTCAAGCTATCACCATGAATATTATTTTCAAGAATTTCTAATCAAATCGATAAACTCACAGACAAGGAAATAACATTAAACACTATGCACACTATTCAAATTCAAAAACGCTATGGAAATGAAATTAATAGTATACCAATCTCCACATAGGGCCCGTCCATGCTTCAATGGCACACTTAAGAAACTTCAAGCGATGAGAATGTTAACGCATAAGCACTGTTGGAGTAAAACGGTGACTGTAATTAAGTTCTAAAGATCGAAATCACATGCAAGAGCAATGTTCTGGAAACAATACACAAAGATAATAACCGTTCTGGACAATACAATACGTAGTCTTTATTTTCTTGTCTCCTATCCTATATTCACTAACTTTCCCTCTAAATCGAATGTACATACATTATGCAGATGTTTCTGTTTTTACAAAAGAGTGATTTTTGTCCTTTCTAATCTAAACCGATTTCCAAAAGCAAAACGAAATCAGTTTGGGAAACTATGGCTTTTTGTTGCCTTTGTGACCAAAAAGGCTAGGTTTGACCATCACTGACCATGTATCCAGGAGCATTAGATTTGTTGTTGAATCGATCTTTCACCATGCATGTACATTCCAAATCACGTTCCTATCCTTTGTTTTGATTTTCCTGCCATGCCACGTGTCACATCATAAACCATTTACAGGAAGTCATGGCATCCTGTAATTTTTGTTGAAAATTTCTAATTTTTAACATAAAAATTCACAAATTAAATTTAATGTAAATTAACAACTATATTGCTTTTGATTAATCAATTTTGATGGATATGAGGGGCTTATGGGAGAAAAAGATAGACAAATGATGGATTTCTAGAAGAAAAGGATGGCAATGAAATGGTACCAACATCTACCCCAAGCTCAATGATTTAGCATGTCCTCATGCTAATCCTGATGTGCTCCCTTTATACTCTTTTCCTGCCTGTGCCTCTGCTGATTGTATCAATGCATCTATATTCTTCTGAGCTTGGGCATCCTTCTGAATGTGGAGCCCATGTTTCAAATTCTTGTATTTCTCTTTGAGAGCTTTCTTTTGAGTATACCATTTGGTTGCCCACTTGCAAATGTTGGTTTGTTCAGCCTTGAGTTCTTTGATTTGCTCCTTCAGCTTCTCATTTTTCTGCTGAGTCTTCTTGCTCTGAGCTCTCAACATTTCATTCTCCTTCTTGATGACCTTCTCTAGCATGTTGGCCTCCATCAATTCTTCTTTTAGCTTTTCAATTTGTTTTTCTACCCTCCTTTGTTTCTTGTTTGTAGGTGGTGACTCTTTCCCTTGTCTGTTGTTACTCTCAACTTCCATTTCGGCTTCCGGTCCAGGCTGTGAATGAGCACTGCTCTCAATGTCCATCGGTGCATGTGCATTTGACTCTGGTTGATCTTCTTGTGTTTGGGTCTTTTGTATTCTCCTTGATCTTCTTGTATATGTAGTGAAAAGTTTGTCTTTCTCAATTTTCTGGGTAGCTTCTTGCCTCATCTTTCTCGTCCTTACACTACTACTGTGTGGAGGTACATTGCTTGACTTGCGCACAGGGATTTCCTCATCAATGTCAAGCATAAATCCTGAGTACTTTTGATGTTCCTGTTCATCTTCTCCATATTTGATTTGATTAGCAACCAAAAATTCCTTCCATGTTTTTCCCCTCCTTTGCACTTCAAATTCAATTAGAATTTTAATTAACCCAAAATGATACAAGCTTTTATCCTCATTACCCTTTTGCTTTTGAATAGTTTTTGACATCTTAGTCAAACTCTATAATAGGAAATATGGTAGACTAATGGTGCATTGCCCTTTTAAGTGCAACAGGAGTTTTATGTGATATAGATAGACTATGTTGTAACGACCCTCTCATGTAACAAATTTCTGAATAATATACACCATTTCATCCCATTGGTGCATCAGCCAGCTTCTAGGGACACCCTTTTTCCAGTTAATAGAGGAAACCCTTGACCTAGACATGAATTGGGTCCATGATTTTTCCTTGAATTGTTTTGTTTTGAAATATTTTTCTCCTTCTGGGCTGATTCCCAAGGTTTGTGCTATGGTATCCTCTAAAATCCTAAAAGAGAATTTGCCTATCAATGCTTTCTCTCCATTAAATGTAAATGAAAACTGCTTAGTTACTTCTTCATTGTTCCCATTAAACTTCTCCAGGAAGGGTAACCATTGTTTTTCCCTTAAAATTATAATACAATCATCATGATACTGGGAACTATCAAATGTATTAAGCTCTGCTCTATTGGTCATTTTGACAAAGAAACTCCTGTTCTAACCCTCTTCGTTTATGCTTAATAATTCAACAAGGGTCTCTTGATTTGTTACCTCTGTTTTGCACTCCACTCAACCGACCTGGTAGCGCCCTCTATTCTCGGGGTCTCCTTCTTCAATGGCTTAGGCAGCGACCGGATGAATGTCCTCGGATTATGGCGGAGATAGAAAATCGTGGTGAGCCCAATTACTATGCTCTCACTTTGTAGCACTTGTTGTTCTCGACCTTCTTTGAAATCACAGCGTTTGAATTACTAGTATGGTAACACCCTTTTTACAAACTGAGAATGAAATGAAACTTAACAACCGACCTTACCCAATTTACTATAATGATAATGCAGAGCACATTCATATCACAAAGACAGAGGAGTTGTACTGGGTTGCATAGGTACAATCATGAGAACGCCGTAAACATATAATGAGTGTTGGAGTGAAGATAATGGATAGTTGTTTGCATGAGTCGACTTGGGTCAAACAATCGTTTTATAACTTGGCCGATTCAAAAACAATGGATGAAATCGTTTAACACTTGGCTCTCCAATGATTCACCACCTGTCCATTGCTCGTTGGTACTTGGCCTATTAGGAAAATGTTGGACCGATGATAAGGTTTGTTGGCCAATTCAAGAATGAGGAGTTAATACCAAGGTTTGAAGGGTGGTGTAGGAGAAGATTTAAAAATCATAGGAGTGTGGTGATAGGCTAGAGTGTGTTGGGAAATGATAGTAGTTAGGAATGTGACAAGGGCGATGGGTATAGGGGTGTTTTTGAAATTTATCATAAGCAATCATAGTCATCATATTTAACACTAAAATAATCCAAGAATTTTAAATGTTAAAAATAAAAATTACAACAATACATTACACTATGTTGGTTGATCAAGAGTTGAGTTGGCATGCATAGGTAGGACTGATCTTTATTGTCCAGATATGACTAATATTCACTGTCCATAATAGGTCCCTTCTAAGATGAATTTGGATATAACAGGTCCCTCTGAGATCTGGAGAATGTTTGTGCAACTTCTTTGAAATCTGAAAAAGAACTATGTGTGCGCAGCTTCCTTGATATTTGGTATTGATGGAGCCTTAATGATAAGCAACCTTTGAAACTTTGTTGAAACTTTGTTGAAGCTTTGCTGAAGTAGCCTAAGATAGCAGTCTTTAACAGGTTTCTTTGATCTTTGTTGAATAGGTCCCTCTAATATTGGTGCTGGTAACATAATATTCTGAACAGGTCCCATTGCATATTGCTTGAACAGGTCCCTCTAATTAGAACAAAGACAAAAACAACTTCTTTATTGAAATACTGAAGTGCTGAAACAAACTCTTTGAGAATTTACAATGAGGAGATGAGATAACGAAAACAAAAATGTTGATGCTTCTCCCCCACTAAAGCTTTGACTTGTCCTCAAGTCATTATTGAATGGATGAATCAAACAGTAAACAAATAGAACAAGGAATTCTTACCAGCCAAAGAATTGGTTTTCAAGTAAGAATTCTGGGTTAGAGTATGCCAGAGTCTGGTTTATCACATCTAAACCATTATATATATATATAAATATATATATAATATATATATATATATTATATATATATATATAGATAATTGAAATGAAATGAACTAAGGTATAGATATCATAGCTGAAGGCTGCAATATCTTAACCTCCCTTTGCTGAGATACAGATTGAAGAAAATCCTCCTTGGTGATGGACCTATGATAGAGTTTCAACCTATGGCCATTGACAAGAAAGGGGTGACCTTCTCCATCAATGGTAGTAAGCTTGACTGACCCATTTTCATAAACTTGAACTATTTCATATGGGCCCATCCAACGTGTGGTAAATTTGGCTTTATGATCTCTGAATTTAGAGTCAAAGAGTAAAGCCCAATCTCCTTCTTTGAACTGTTTCTTTTTGATGTGTGCATCATGCCACTGCTTCCTTTGTTTCTACATTAGGAGTGTTGTCTCCTCTGCTTGCTACCTCATTTCATCTAGCTGGTTCAATTTCTGAATTCTTTCTTGTTGGGCTTCATTAAGATCAATTCCTAAATATGCAGCCATCTTATAAGTATGTATTTGAAATTCAATAGGAAGCATTACCTCTTTTCCATACACCAATTGATATGGTGTAAATCCTATAGTGTTCTTCCACATGATTGTATAAGCCCAGAGTGCATCTTTGAGCTTCTCTTCCCAATTCTTTTTGTTCATTGCTATGGTCTTAGTGATAATTCCTTCCAATGTTTTATTTGTGGATTCCACCTGGCCATTGGCCTGTGGATGGTAAGGTGTACTTCTTTTGTGCTTGATTTGATATTTTTCTGTGATGTCTTTAGCTGTCTTTGAAGTAAACTGAGTACCTTGATCTGTCACTATCTCCCTTGGTACTCCATACCTTACAAAAATTTCTTCAAAAAGGAAGTTTACCATTGTTTTTTCAGTTGTCTGGACTAGTGCTTTGGCTTCAGCCGATTTTGTCACGTAATCAGTACATACTAGGATGTACTTCTTACCTTTGGAAGTTGGATTTATGGGTCCTATGAAATCTGGAGCCCATTTTTCAAATGGCTCTAAGTGTACCTGAGGCTGAAGTGGCATTTCATCTGTAGCTGTTGGCCTACCCATTCTTTGACAGCTACCACAGCTCTTCACATACTTCTTGGAATCCTTAAAAATAGATGGCCAGTAGTATCCAAGACTAAGAATCTTGAATGTTGTTCTTTTAGCTGCAAAATGCCCACCACACAGTTCATCATGGCAAGATTTTAAAATATCAATCATTTCATCATTTCTTACACATTGTCTAATAATCATATCATAACCAGTGTAAAATAAATCTCCATTAACCCATGAGTGTCGAGCACTTTGTTTGATTAGCCTCTTCTTTTCCTTTGGAGTAAAATATGGAGGTGTTCTTCCTGTGGACAAATAGTTGGCCAAGTCAGCATAACAAGGATTCACTATTGAAATTGCAAATAAATTTTCATCTAGAAAAGAATCTTGAACCAGAACAACCTCACCTGGATTTTGCAGTCTAGAAAGAAAATCTGCCACCTGATTCTCCTTACCTAGTCTATCTAACACTGTGATGTTAAATTCTTGTAATAATAACAACCATCTGGTAACTCTGCCATTAGTTACTGGTTTATTCATTAAATACTTAATGGCAGAATGGTCAGTATGTACAAAAACCTCATAACCAGTTATATAATGTCGGAATTTATTCACAGCATGTATGATTGCAAGCATTTCTTTTTCAATGATTGTGTAGTTTAATTCTGTAGGTGTTAGATTTTTACTAATGAAATAGATGGCATAATGACAAGACTCCTCTTTTTAGCCTAATGAGGCACCTACTGTAGTATCAGATGCATCTGTAAAGATGTGAAATGGTAGGTTCCAATTAGGTCCTTTTAAGACTGGTGTGGTTGATAACTTTTCTTTGAGTGTTTCGAATGCTTGCCGACAATTATCATTCCAGTTGAAAGGTGCATCTCTTTCTAGAAGCTTAAACAAAGGTAAAGCTATTTTACTAAAATGTTCAATAAACCTTCTGTAATAGCCTGCATACCCAAGAAAACTTCTTACCTCTTTTTTAGTCTTCGGAATTGGGAAATTGACAATGATCTGGATTTTTGATGGATCGACTTTAATGCCTTGAGAAGAAATATAGTGTCCTAATACTATCCCTTCATTTAACATCATAAAACACTTTTCATTGCTCAGGGACAGATTAGCTTCAATACATCTCTTCAAAACTTTTTCAAGATTCTCTAATGCATGCTCAAATAAATTACCATACACTGAAAAATCATCCATGTAAACTTCAACACAATCATGAACTAAATTAGCAAAAATAGCTAATACAGTTCTCTGAAATGTAGTTGTAGCATTGCAAAGTCCAAATGGTAAAACATTATAAGCATAAGTGCCCCAAGGACAAGTAAAAGTGGTTTTGTCCTGGTCCTCTAAGGCTATCCTGATC
>APFE030915190.1:0-15273 GCA_000404065.3 Pinus taeda | reverse complement strand
AAGTGTCTACTGTGACAGGCTACAACACTCCTTTACAGGAGATTGAAATATGTTTCCTCTCACACCTTAACACTCAGACCATCTAATTTATCTAACTGTTCTAAAGAAAAAACATGTTGCTAGACTGAGTTTTCAACCCTCTTACAAGGATACTATCCATAAAAGCTCTTTCCAGCTAACACACTAAGAATTTATGAAAATCAAAAGCACACTGAAATTTTAAATGCATGAAAACAGAGTTCACAGAGATGCTTTGAAATCTAATGATCGATCAAATATTTTACAAGATATTGTTCAATGATCTAGCAATCAAATTCTCAAGCTATCACCATGATATTATTTGCAAGAATTTCTAATCAAATCGATAAACTCACAGACAAGGAAATAACATTAAACACTATGCACAATATTCAAATTCGAAAACGCTATGGAAATGAAATTAACAGTATACCAATCTCCACGTAGGGCCTGTCCACGCTTCAATGGCACACTTAATAAACTTCAAGCGATGAGAATGTTAATGCATAAGCACTGTTGGAGTAAAACAGTGACTGTAATTAAGTATTGAAGATCAAAATCACATGCAAGAGCAATGTTTTGGAAACAATACACAAAGATAATAACCGTTCTGGACAATACAATACGCAATCTTTATCTGCTTGTCTCCTATCCTATATTCACTAACTTTCCCTCTAAATCGAATGTACATACATTATGCAGATGTTTCTGCTTTTAAAAAAGAGTGATTTTTGTCCTTTCTAATCTAAACTGATTTCCAAAAGCAAAACGAAATCAATTTGGGAAACTATGCCTTTTTGCTGCCTTTGTGACCAAAAAGGTTGGGTTTGACCAGCATTGACCATGTATCCAGGAGCGTTAGATTTGCTATTGAATCGATATTTCACCTTGCATGTACATTCCAGATCACGTTCCTATCCTTTGTTTTGATTTGACTGACATGCCATGTGTCACATCATAAACCATTTACAAGAAGTCATGACATCCTATAATTTTTGTTGAAAATTTCTAATTTTTAACATAAAAATTCACAAATTAAATGTAATGTAAATTAACAACTATAATGCTTCTGATTAATCAATTTCAATGGATATGAGGGGTTTATGTGAGAAAAAGATAGACAAATGGTGGATTTCTAGAAGAAAAGGATGGCAATGAAATGGTACCAACACTCATGCAATAATATTGAGATATTTGGGGATTCCAAAATCATCATAAACTGGTTCAACAACATAAATAATTGTCATGCTCATACACTTAGAAACAATTTGGGTGAGATTATGGTTTACAAGGTGAAATTTAACTCTATCATCTATCAACACATTTACAAAGAACATAACGAGGTTGCTGACAAGTTATCCAAGGAGGCCACAACCCAAAGGTCTGTGGATGATACAAGAACAACATGGAACAGAACAATATCAGTACTATCATTGGCCATACATTGGCAGAACATATCCTCGGATGGACCAGGGCTAAAATTTTTGGATGGACTTTAACAGCACAGTATTATATGTATATATTTATGTTTTTCAATATGTTTATTTTCTACTGCAAGAAAACTTTTAACACCCTATGTGGTGAATATGTACAGCACTCTAATGCTATGGCTTCAACACATATTTATTTTTGACAGACTTTCGACCTAGTTTCGGCCAGCAGTTATGCATATGCCTATGGCATCTACTACATGTGATTTTCAAATTAATGGAAGATTACGATTTTTCTTGGGGGGAAAAACAAGCATATATATTGTGAATATATAGTGAAAATAAATGCATATATGATTTTTTGTGTTAATTAATTGTTATATTAATATTTGAAATTATATATATATTTTTTAATTATTATTATGTTTTTAAAAATTATATAGAGAGAAATGTGGTATTCTTATAAAGTGAGATTTAGATTATAGATTCATAATTAATAACTATGTTTCTTTTTTTATATATAATGTGAAAATCTATTATTTTTATCGAGATTTTTGGTGTTTTTCCATTATTATGTTGAGAATATTTGAAGAAAATTGTCGTGGATGTCTGTGAGGCTCATTTAATAGGGATGTGGTTAAGTGAAGGTTTCCATTATCATGTTGAGAATACTTGAAAAAAATTGCAGTGAATTTCTTTGAGGCTCATTAAATAGGGATGTGGTTAAGTGAAGGCTAAGGGTTGAGAGAGGACATTGTGATATTCTATGAACTTGAAATAAAATACATATAAAAGATATTAAGGGAGAGGTTATGGTTGAAAGAAGATTGAAAGAAGTGGTCAAGGTCTTATAGTGAAGTACGTGTTGAGGTAGATGAAATTAAAGCAAGCTTTGTATGGTTCATGGATTTTGCTAAAAAGTTTTTAAACCAAGTATATGAAAAAGTGACAATGGAAATAGAGATTATAGTTGTCAATTTTATTATTTAAATAGATAATGTTAGAATAAAATTAAAAGTATTCATTATAAGTTTTGACAAAACCACTCTATAAGTATTTTTGTTCACAATTTTATTTTAAGAAAACTTTCAATAAAAATCACATCATGGCGTCCACAAAACTTTTTTTTTTACTTTTCATGATATAGATCACAAAAGCCTAAATTAAAAAACTTTATTTTATTTAGATATATGGCAATTTCAACATTAAAAGTAGCTTTCGCTATGCAATTTTATAGCAATCTATTTTTTTAGAACGGAGCTCTACATGAGATGAAGTACAACTAGGTTTTGAAAACCAACAAAAACCCTGACAATACTGGAGGCGCTGCCAAGAATGAATGGAAACCGATAGAAGGAAGAGACATGCAAGCCTCAGCCAGGGGCAGGAGAGATCCCCTGCTACTGGGATGTAACAGTCGGTGAATCAAGCGGAAAAGCCAGAAACCAGCCAAGCTCCTTGGAAGCTGCAAGCCCTAACACTGGCCCTATTCTTGGAGCTTGGTGGCAGGCAAGAAGTAGAGGGCAGTGTCTGCCACGCACAACAGAGAAACCTAGATTTGTAATACCCTTGAACAAATTGGAGAAATATCACAGCCATATGATGAACCATGAGATGATATGCAAATTTATTGGCGCCTAGCCGATGGAGAAGGACCCGATAAAGTGGATCCAACAGAAATTGTAGCCAAAAGGCAATTTAGAACTCAAACTAGGAGCCAGAGGATTCTGGACGGTAATATTCTCAAACCTGCAAGATAATGAAAGAGTCTTTTAAAATGATCCATATTTTCATTACAATGTAGGTCTATTCATGAGATATTGGGAAGAATGTTATAACCTAGATAAGGAGCAATTTCTGGCAGCCTCTGTCTGGGTCCGACTCTTTGGTCTTCTAATGGATTTCTAAGACCTAGAAATTCTGGAAGGAATAGGTAATTCAATAGGAAGATTTTTCAAAATAGGAGAAACCACACATAGGGGCCAATACACTTCATATGCTAGGATCTCTGTGTATATGAATATTTCGGAGCCCATCCCTGAATCGATAGAACTGGAATATCAAGGTGAAAACTGGCAATAGACCTTGGATTATGAGCATATTCGATTCTGTTGTCGTCGATGTCATGAGTATCACCACTTATTCAAAGAATGTTTGTTGAACCAAGAAGACCGTTCGGATCTAAAGGAGCACCAAAAGAATCCCCCACAAGAGGAAAACGAGGGGTTCAAATAGGTCATGCATAAGATGAAGACCTCGAGAGTGCAGCAAAATCCAAGAAACAATAACCAAAAGAAAAAAGATAATAAAAATAGATATGAGGTGTTGCAAGAAGAAGAAGAAGCAGAAAATGAGACAGAAACAATGGACAATTAGGATAAAGAAAATGAGAGCAGTCATGTTAAATCAAAGACCACCCCAAGGAGAAAAGCCCCAATAGGTCCGATAGAAAAAGAAGAGCAGAAACTAGTAGATCTCACCACAATGGAAGTTGATGCAGTTAGGGAGCAGTTGAGCATGGAAGAGGAAGTCTTGAAAAGACTTTTAAATGAGTGGAGACATTTGGACGAAAGATTCATTCCAAAGGATCAAAAGAAATTGTATAAGGAAACCTTCCAGCAATACAACGCTAATCAATGACATAGACAAGTTGACATAGCAAAGCAGCTTGGAACGCAACAAGAAAATTCCAAGGAGTAGCATAGAAGAAGTAAAGAAGGCAAGAAAAGAGGGAGAAGAAATCTACAAAGTCAATTCAAATAATGGGCGATATGTTGGTAAACATAGGAAGGGTAGTACTGCTATCAGTGGTATTCCAACAACTTAATAAAGTTAACCAATGGTAGTAATATCATGGAATATAAGGGCCCTTAACAACCGCGAAAAGAAGAGACACCTACAAGATCGTTTGAGGAAGGAAAAACCTCAAATAGTTCTCTTACAAGAAACAAAGGTAATAGAAGCAAAATTAGAGGAGATCCTATGGAAAATGAAACCAAGATATGAAGTAGTAGCACTAGATGTAAAAGGGATTGCAGGGGCAATAGCCATATTACAGAACCCTACAGAAGTAATGGTAGATTATTGGATCGGAATGTCGTGAATCCTAACTGGTCATGTTCGTAATATAGGGACTAAAGAATGGATCATAATCTTAGCAGTATACGGGCCTCATACTCTAGAGAAAAGGAAAACTTTATATAGAGCATTATGAATTTAAGCCAAATGCATTCAGAAAAACTATGGTTAATAGTAGTGGATTTCAATCTGATAACCACACTAGAGGTGTTATCAATCAGGTTGTTCCCTTTGACTCCCAAGGGAATATGGCCGAGGTAACCACAAACCAATCTTTGGACTGCAGGTCCTAGCCTACCAACAATCAGAGAGGGCTCTCTCTCTTCAGGATTCAACTTTGTTTAAGGGGTGATTTTAGGCTAGATATGAGGCACATGGGTTTTGGTTTTGATTTGATTGATGGGATGGTTGATCTATTCAAGCAGAGTTGATATACAAAGTGTAAGAAGTTTCAAACCATTGGGCATGGAGTCATGACTGTAAACTAAAGGGTGTGTCTTCTTTGGTAGAAGAGGGGAATATGGAGCAGGATAGCTACACATGGCACAATGATTTATGTTGGAACAAGAATGAAATGGAGGTTAGGGAATGAGAGGCAATTAAGGATCTCTCATCCAGCCAAAGAGGGAAATTGGATGAATAATATCTAGGAGCAATGAAGAATTCCCAGACAAAATTCATATGTGAAGAGAATAGCTTAAACATGCGCAATTAAGAATGCATATTCATCACTGATTCGAGGAAAACATGGAAAGTTACAAGAATTGAGCACAGAGGGCATGAAAACCAATTTTGGACTATTCTTTTTTCCTGCAACTTAGATTATGATATATATTTGGTACAGATATGTATAAACTGATAAACGAAGGGAGGAAATACTTATTGGACCATGAGCAAGCACAAGAATTCCATACCAATTTCTTTAGCCATTAAAAGCACAACCAGCCAGTTCAGATGCAAGCATTCCAGCAATCTTTGATTACAGAAGTTCTTAGTATTTACAGTGCAGCTCTCAAAATGAGAGATCAACTAAACAACCCACCAACCACTATTACATTGTTCAGGGTTGTATTTATAGGCAAAATATCTACAACAAAGATCTGCTAGAAGATCTTTTTAGAAAATAAATGCAGTTAACCTAACTTATCTTATAAGAAATGAAAATATCTATATAATGCTGCGCTGGGGGCAACTGTTTCAAAAATGAAGCTATCTATCTTTTGCTGTTATGCACTGGCCATTCATCATAACTGCGCATTGGTCTCTATTCCACTGCTCTTGGGTGGCTTTACTACACATTAACTATGGTCTGAGAGCCTTAAATGGCTTCACCGCTTCCTTATGGTCGATCTGATACTCTTTGTCGCTTCACTGATACTCTTTGATTGAATCTGGGCTTCTTCTTTTCTTTGATGTGCTAAAAAATGTTAAATCGCCCCTTTTCTGCCCTTTCGAGGAAAAAATCGCTGCTGAAAATAAAGATTCCCCATTTTGGCCTATTTCCCGTAGCGATGCGCGATTAGTGCTAAGCGATAATCGCGCATCAAAAACTGCCTCAAAACTTGATTCCGGGCCTCCGAAGCGTCGATTTCGCGCTTGCACGCTTTCCTTTCGGTGGATGACGTTAGTGGTACAACGGGTGACGCCAGCGATACGGCAGGTGACGTTAGCATGATGTCAGCAGTGGGACCCAGTACAGATGATGACGTCAGTAGGGTGACGTGGTAGGGTGACGCAACAGGGTAACACACAGTGGCAGGTGAGGTGGCGGCATCGTCATTCGATGACGTGGCAACAGGGGAGGGCGGTAAGCGGTTTGCATCGAACGGTAAGCGGTTTGCATCGGACCGCTTTTGGTACGGGAGCGGTATGTGTCAAGGGCGGCCCGATGCAATGAAGAGCCAACAACTGTCCCGGTGTACGACGGTGAAACCGTCGACCATCGGGCACTATTGTGACGTTATGAAAGGGCGCCCGATATGCATGAGGGCCGTCGGATCTGGGAGAGACGATCCGACGGTGGATGAGAGGACAAGATGAGCGGATCTTAAATAAAAAGCGCGCATGATAAACGTTGATTATTTGCGGCGGTGGGTGGGTTTTAGACTTTAGGTTTTACGGGTTAAATGCGCGCTCGGGGTCATGGTTATTCATTGATCAAATATCAATGAAACCCATATGTTATGCATGCATGGGGTGTGGTATGGTTTGGTGTGCGGGGGAGAGGTTTTAGCACAGTTATTCATTTAACCAGAAGTCAAAAAATCCCAAGGGAGATGAACGTGGAAGGGCTAATACTAAGGCCCCAAATAGACCTAGTATTTCCCGGACTTTTATTTATTTGGCTATAGTTGCCATAGGGTGGGATATTTAATATTTTGGGGTTTTTATATAGCTTTTCTATAGAATAGGGGGAGGGGAAATGATTTAGGGAGCTAGATAATAGGGTTAGATGTTAGTATGAGGTTTTGGAATGCAAAGGAGGGGATGCATGCTAAGCTTAGAATGGAAACTTAAGCATAAGGAAATAAATGGATAGTGTAAAGATAAGTTTTACACAAGAAATGTGGCTTCTTTTCACTAAGCCAACTCGGATGTCAACTTGGTTTTTTAACCAAGATGGAGTGAAAACTGCACTGGTTGGGCAGATCCCAAAGCCCTCAAGGGGATGTTAGTGAGTGATTTGGGAAATAAGAAGAAGGGGGAGTTAGAGATGCCTTGCCTGATTTGATCAACATGAGAAAGTGCCACAAACTATGATCTGAATGAATATAACACTTGAAAATATGAAATGGATCACATAGCTTGACTTCTGCAACCACAAAACTACTTACCTGACCTACTTTACCTGGCATTTTTTCTTCTTTTGGTTTGGATGCCCTTGAACTAGCAAACCCAACTTTTCAACTTTTTTCTTTTATTGATTGTCCTCCTACCTACATCTATACTTGTTCCATCCAGGGGCTCAGATTAAGCTGTTGAGCACCCTTGCTTCCCTACCTATCTAAGAATCTGCACAGATTAAGCTGTTTGGGCAAACAATGATTCTCTATATTCTACAACAGGAAATTGAAACCTAGGGAGACCAAGATTAAGTTGTTTGGACCTCCCTTTAACTGAAAATTCTTCATAAATGGAATAAATCCTCAAAATTGGAATATAGCAGAGGCACTTAGGCTGGTAGACCCTCATGGACACTTCTTTGGCCTGAGTATCAAATATGGAACATTGCAGCCTGCAGAGCATGACATATTTAGCATGTAAACATGTCAATCATGAAAGATGAATACCTGCTATGAGCAAGAGGCTAACAGTGGCTCCACTTGGGGATGGCCTTTCCTTGTGAAAGGCCAAGAACAACAGGTCAGAATGCCTTGATCTTCACTTGTTGTTGTACTCTAAAAACTTCCCTTTGTTGGCTGCTTTATTTATGAACGTGACAGCAGACCTTGAAGAGCTTATGGCCTTCACTTCGGGCTTCAACTGCACCAAGCTTGCTGTCCAAACAGAAAACTGAAATCCTACCTACCTACTCTAACCAGCACTTACTTTGTTGTTAGGTGAAATGAAATAACCAGTGCAGCCACTTAAGTTTTATATGCATGAACGAGCTTTGCTGCTTGTGCTTGCTGGTGAAAAAAACTGAGATCTTGAAATATGATATGGATTTGTTAATCTTTGAGAAGACCAGGAAACTACTGACCTTCTTTGCTGAGACAAGAAACTGTACAAAAGGGTCCTGCAGCATATATACATTATTGCCGAACTGAATTAAAGAACTATACAAAAGTTTGGGATCACTATCATGCCTTGGAATAGAGATATCATCAACATTTTGATATTGGGGCACACATCCTATTAGTGGAGAAGAACACCTCTTTATTTCATCATACCCCCTGTTAGCCCATGAATCATATAAAACCTGAACTGATATTCGCAATTTGTTACAAGCAGGCTCATCTGGCCCTTGACTGATCTGTGCAGGCTCCTTCTCTTCTTCTTTGAAAACCTCAGATGGCTGAACACCAAGAGGCATGGGATCCACTTGGATCACTTGGTCATGAACCGCCGCTCTCGAATTTTCCTCAATCTGATATTCAATGGCTCCTTGGGGCTACAAAACTAGAGGCAATGTATTTTGAACACTGGTTTGAGCTTCCTCAGATGATCAATATCAACACTTGCTGATATTTGCTTATTAGCTATATGATAGTTTTCCTTAATAACTTGAAAAGAATCCACATAGACAGGTAAAGTTCCTTCACTGAAATCAAAATTTTCTGCACTTTCCTCCTTTACTTCATAGCTGAGATAGGCATGTTTCTCATTGATTTTGGGCTGCTAACCCTGAATTTCGCTTTCTGCCAAACTAGGTTGTGACTCCTCTGCAAGGCTGATTTGGTCATTAGGCTCATCATCATCATCATACTCATCGTACTTTGGCAAGTAGTTGAAAGAAGAGAAGATGTTATGTTATATAGTATATCAGGAGATTGCTCCATCATGTATGGTTGTACGAATATGTCATCTGTTTTGTGGTAGGTTTGTTGATGAATGTCATTACTTTCCTCTTGCAAAACAGATCTGTTTGGGTGCTCTAAACATTCCACTTTCATTGTGATCATTTCCTCTGACCTTTGTAACCAACCATGAAGTCTTTCTTCTTGCTCTGCTTTGCAGTTTTCCTCCCTGATTTTCAGATTTGCTTCTATGTCCACTGCCATGTCCTGCATTTGTTTCATAGTGGGGGGGCTCCTTTCTCTTAAACGGAATTCTATTTCTGTGTCAAAAGCTCTTGGATAATGCACTAGAGCTAAATCAGGGGGAGGTCTAATATTCAAAGGCAGAGAATGATAAACTTGATTGAATCGGTCATGAAATTGTTGAACAGATTCACTTGGACTTCTTTTTAACTGGTTATATTCTTCAATAAGCAAGAGGAAATTAAGTTTGATCGTCCATCTATCAAGGAAGAGCTTGGAAAACTGCTGAAGGTTAGAAATGCTAGCCTCAGGAAATGCTTTAAACCAAGTCCTAACTTCGCTTTGCAAAGAAAGGGCAAACAGCCTGATACTAACATCCTCATCCTCCACTTCAAATATATTAAGATAGTCTTCAAAGGCTTGGATATGCTTTTGGGCAGTGATACCATTCTCTCCATCAAATCTTGGGAGATAATCAGGATGATTTTTGGGCAGAGGATTAAGCACGGGAGACAACACAAGGGGCTTATACCTGTCAGGAACTTTACGAGGCACGAGAGTATGTACAGGGATTGGCTGAATGGGCTCAACATGAACAAGGATAGCATGATTGGCTTTGACATTTGTTTCCTCCTTGGCTGTATGATGATTCTCAGCAGCTTTTAAAGGCTGCTGTTGTAATGTGCAAGGAGGCCTTTCAACAATATTTTCAAAAGGCAAGTCATGAAAATCTAATTTAAAATCGTTTTTAAAATACAATATACACAGCAAAATTTTATGGAAGAGAAAGAACATGACATGTTGGATAGTAATCCAAGTCAAAAGCCTGATCTGCTCATATATTTCTCTTGGGTTCATTTCTCCAATGGAGTCTTTATTATGAGTATTATGTGGAGTCGCCAGGTGGATAAGTAAATCAACTTTGAAGGGCCTGATCTCTGTCCACCACACAGATCAGGACTTAATATGCAATAAGAAGCAAAGTATTTTTTGATTTTTTGAGATTTTTGTGATTTTTTGTGATTTTTCAAAATAAGTTTAGGAATTATTGGAAAGGCAAACTAATCAAAAATGGGGATTTACAGTAATGAACAAATGATTATCCCCGATGGAGTCGCCATTATGTTATCACTCAGGTTGTTCCCTTTAACTCCCAAGGGAATACGGTCGAGGTAACCACAAACTAATCTTTGGACTGCCGGTCCTAGCCTACCAACAGTCAGAGAGGGCTCTCTCTTCAGGATTCAACTTTGTTTAAGGGGTGATTTTAGGCTAGATATGAGGCACATGGGTTTAGGTTTTGATTTGATTGATGGGATGGTTGATCTATTCAAGCAGAGTTGATATACAAAGTGTAAGAAGTTTCAAACCATTGGGCATGGAGTCATGACTGTGAACTGAAGGGTGTGTCTTCTTTGGTAGAAGAGGGGAATATGGAGCAGGATAGCTACACATGGCACAATGATTTATGCTAGAACAAGAATGAAATGGAGGTTAGGGAATGAGAGGCAATTAAGGATATCTCATCCAGCCAAAGAGGGAAAGTGGATGAATAATATCTAGGAGCAATGAAGAATTCCCAAACAGCTTTCATATGTGAAGAGAATAGTTTAAACATGCGCAATTAACAATGCATATTCATCACTAATTCGAGGAAAACATGGAAAGTTATAAGAATTGAGCACAGAGGGCATGAAAACCAATTCTGGTCTATTCTTTTTTCCTGCAACTTAGATTATGATATATATTTGGTACAAATATGTATAAACTAATAAACGAAGGGAGGAAATACTTATTGGACCATGAGCAAGCATGAGAATTCCATACCAATTTCTTCAGCCATTAAAAGCACAACCAGCCAGTTCAGATGCAAGCATTCCAGCAATCTTTGATTACAGAAGTTCTTAGTATTTACAGTGCAACTCTCAAAATGAGAGATCAACTAAACAACCCACCAACCACTATTACATTGTTCAGGGTTGTATTTATAGGCAAAATATCTACAACAAAGATCTGCTAGAAGATCTTTTTAGAAAATAAATGCAGTTAACCTAACTTGTCTTATAAGAAATGAAAATATCTATCTAACGCTGCGCTGGGGGCAGCAGTTTCAAAAATGAGGCTATCTGTCTTTTGTTGTTATGCACGGGCCATTCATCATAACTGCACATTGGTCTCTGTTCCACTGCTCTTGGGTGGCTCTACTACGCATTAACTATGGTCTGAGAGCCTTAAATGGCTTCACCGCTTCCTTATGGTCGATCTGATACTCTTTGCCACTTCACTGATACTCTTTGATTGAATCTGGGCTTCTTCTTTTCTCTGATGTGCTAAAAACTGTTAAATCGTCCCTTTTCTGCCTTTCGAGGCAAAAATTGCTGCTGAAAATAAAGATTCCCCATTTTGGCCTATTTCCCGTAACGATGCGCTAATCGCGCATCAAAAACTGCCTCAGAACTTGATTTCGAGCCTCCGAAGCGTCAATTTCGCGCCTTCCTTTCAGCGGATGACGTTAGAGGTACGACGAGTGACATCAGCGGTACGATAGGGGACGTCAGCAGTGGGACCCAGTACGGATGATGACGTCAGCAGGGTGACGTAGTAGGGTAACGCATAGTGGCAGGTGAGGTGGCGGCATCGTCATGCGGTGACGTGGCAACACGGGAGGGCGGTAAGAGATTTGCGTCGGACCGCTTTTGGTACGGAAGCGGTATGTGTCAGGGGCGGCCAATGCAATGAAGAGCCAACAACTGTCCCAGTGTACGACGGTGAAACCGTCGACCATATGAAAGGGTGCCCGATATGCATGAGGGTCGTCGGATCTAGGAGAGATGATCTGACAGTGGACGGGAGGGCAAGATGAGCGGGTCTTAAATAAAAAGCACGTGCGATAAACGTTGATTATTCGTGGTGGTGGGTGGGTTTTAGAATTTAGGTTTTACGGGTTAAATGCGCGCTCAGGGTCATGGTTATTCATTGATCAAATATCAATGAAACCCATATGTTATGCATGCGTGGGGTGTGGTATGGTTTGGTGTGCGGGGGAGAGGTTTTAGCACGGTTATTCATTTAACCAGAGGTCAAACAAATCCCAAGGGAGATGAACATGGAAGGGCTAATACTAAGGCCCCAAATAGACCTAGTATTTCCCGGACTTTTATTTATTTGGCTATAGTTTCCATAGGGTGGGGTATTTAATATTTTGGGGTTTTTATATAGTTTTTCTGTAGAATAGGGGGAGGGGAAATGATTTAGGGAGCTAGATAATAGGGTTAGATGTTAGTATGAGGTTTTGGAATGCAAAGGAGGGGATGCATGCTAAGCTTAGAATGGAAACTTAAGCATAAGGAAATAAATGGATAGTGTAAAGATAAGTTTTACACAAGAAATGTGGCTTCTTTTCACTAAGCCAACTCAGATGTCAACTTGGTTTTTTAACCAGGATGGAGTGAAAACTGCACTGGTTGGGCAGATCCCAAAGTCCTCAAGGGGATGTTAGTGAGTGATTTGGGAAATAAGAAGAAGGGGGAGCTAGAGATGCCTTGCCTAATCTGATCAACATGAGAAAGTGCCACAAACTGTGATCTAAATGAATATAACACTTGAAAATATGAAATGGATCACATAGCTTGACTTCTGCAACCACAAAACTACTTACCCAGCCTGCTTTTCCTGGCATTTTTTCTTCTTTTGGTTTGGGTGCCCTTGAACTAGCAAACCCAACTTTTCAACTTTTTTCTTTTATTGACTGTCCTCCTACCTACATCTATACTTATTCCATCCAGGGGCTCAAATTAAGCTCTTGAGCACCCTTGCTTCCCTACCTATCTAAGAATCTGCCCAGATTAAGCTGTTTGGGCAGACAATGATTCTCTATATTCTACAACAGGAAATTGAAACCTAGGGAGACTAAGATTAAGCTGTTTGGACCTCCCTTTAACTGAAAATTCTCCAAAAATGGAATAACTCCTCAAAATTGGAATACAGCAGAGGCACTTAGGCTGGCAGAATCTCATGGACACTTCTTTGTCCTGAGTATCAAATATGGAACATTGGAGCCTGCAGAGCATGACATATTTAGTAGGTAAACATGTCAATCATGAAAGATGAATACCTGCTATGAGCAGGAGGATAACAGGAGGGAAAAAAAGGAGGGATAAGAAGGGAAGAACCTGAAATTGAGCAGTTCAGGGACATGCAAGAAGAGCTCCATCTAGTAGATATTCCCACCAATAATGGAACTTATACCTGGAACAACCAAAGAGGAGGAACCCGCCAAATCGCATCAAGGTTAGATCGATTCTTGGTAACAGAGAATTTAATAAGTAGAGATGTATATTACGAAGCGTCAATATTTCCATGCATGGGATCTGACTACTGGCAAATTAGGCTGGAAGTAGACATGAAACAAGGGCAGAACAAGGGGTCATTCCGATTTGAAGCCTTCTGACTTTGTGACCCTGCCTTCTTAGAAAAAATGAAGAAATGGTGGAGATCAAGTATAGAACAAGGGAGGAATAAAATGCATACATTCCATCTACGTCTGAAAGAAGTCAAGTGCAAAATAAAGAAATGGAATAAAGAATAATTCGGTAATATTCAGCAATATTGGGAACTACTACAGGGTAGGATGAAAAGAGTGCAACAACAAATGATAAAAAATGGCCGCTCGAAATCCCTAGTGGAGGAAGAAGGAAAACTTCTGACTAGGATTGAGGAAAGGAGGAAGCAAGAAGAGATCTTGTGGAAACAAAAATCAAGACTCCAGTGGCTTCAGGAGGTAATGATCTGAAATGGAGCAGATTAGTAATGTTGTGCTAATTCCCCATTCAGAATAAAACCCAAGATGCTTATCATTTTCTTTTCAAGTGCTTAAGGATTCAATACTTTTGCTTCATTAACTAATTCCCATGAGAGTTTCTTATGTAAATGTTATAAACAATTTAACATAAAAACATATGTTGAACAACAGAAATATAACAACAATGAACATCAAAAGACAACACACAGCAAGCACATGATAAAAGATTTCACCCCTCTTGGACTACGTCTCCTTGGTCCAACTTCCAATTGCTTGGGCCTCTCTATTATGCTCAAATTACATCAAAAGTGTGTTTCCAATGCTCAGATGCCTCTGGAACATTTCTCAATAAGTTAAGAATTGCCAAAATTTCTAGCATTGACTCTTTTTGCACCTAAATTGGATAAGAACTGAAGAAGTTATGACTTCTCCCAGTTCTCCCACTATTCGTTCCACAGAATGCTCCAAAACTGGCAGAAAACTACATTTCCGCTCTAAAATCCACTAAACGAGTGAGAAATTCACTGAACCGCGGGCCATATCTTGTCGGTCATATCACTAATCGTAATCATCGATTTTTTATGGGTGGAAGGTCTTGTTTACCCTGTGGAATGTTGTGATTGTGATATCGCAAAGTCGCTAGTATACTAGACTATAGCATAAACAACCATCGCATCTGGGGTCTATCGCATTTTAGAGCTCAAACTGCGTAGAGGACGATTCTTGTTTTCATTTTGATTGCAATATGTGATTGCGTCGCATCGCAACTCCTAACCTTGCTGGGTCGATTTTGACCTATTCTCCCCTTCACCGATTGCAATTCTGATTTGCGATTGCCTCATTACATTGCAACCCTGAATCTGCCGGGGACCGATTTGTAACACCCTTTCCACCTGCGACTTGCGATTTGCAATATGCGAGGGCCAATGGTGGGCTTCCACTTGGCACCTCTGCATTCGCTGAAGACCTTGCCACATCATCCCAATATTGCCATGTAGGCAAGTCAAACTTTGTTATGAAACCAGCTCACAAAAAAATAGAAAAGATAGATCAATGCCTTAGAATTCAGCCTCTTCGAGGGGGAAACCTCCTTTCTATATATAGGAGTCTAAGGGGTCAAAATATAACCAAGTCGACCTAACAATAATAATATAAAGGCACAAAAATAACAATAGTGGGATTCTATGGGGCACAATAATAACAATAAGGGATACAATGACAATAGTAATGGGGGAATCACTAG
>APFE030915181.1:0-10579 GCA_000404065.3 Pinus taeda | reverse complement strand
TGAAGCCCAAAAGGTGTTGCAGGAGTTACATGATGGACCAGCAGGAGGACATTTTGGAGCTGACACAACAGCGCACAAGATTATTCATGATGGATACTATTGGCCAACCATTTTTAGAGACACCCATGAATATGTAAGAAAATGTCTCAATTGCCAAACTGCTAGTGGAAGACAACGAAAATCAGCTTTCCCTCTACAACCAGTTAACATTGAACAACCATTTGATCAATGGGGATTGGATATCATCGGGGAAATAAATCCACCTTCTTCAAAGCAGCATAAGTACATTCTCACTGCTACAGACTACTTCACTAAGTGGGTGGAGGCAGTTCCTTTGAAGACAGCAAATTCTGAGGCAATCACTGAATTCATTGACCAATTCATTATTACCAGGTTTGGTGTTCCAACTGCTCTTGTATTTGATAATGCTTCTTATTTCTCAGGCCACTCTATGATTGATTTTGCCGTTAAAAGAGGATTTAAGTTAAAATATTCTGCTAATTACTACCCTCAAGGTAATGGTTTGGCAGAGTCCACTAACAAAAATCTGATCAAAATTATTAAACGTACAATCGAACAAAATCATAGGAATTGGCATAAAACATTAGTCTTTGCATTATGGGCTGATAGGATAACTCAGAAGGCTTCCATAGGAACCTCTCCATTCAATCTTGTATATGGGAAGGAAGCAATATTGCCTACAAATCTCGTTTTACCCTCTTTAGCCCTAGTGCAATTCATCGAACAAACTCCTTCCTCTTCGATTCAGCTCAGATATGATCAAATCCTCAAACTAGAAGAAGAAAGAGACAAGGCCAAGGATACCCATGCCAAGCATCAGCAAATCATAAAAGCAGCTTTTGATTCAGCCTCATCAAGGTCAAAACAATTCCAAGTTGGCGATTTAGTTCTGAAATGGGATAAAGCCCATGAGGACAAAGGTAAACACACCAAGTTCCAAAAGTTGTGGCTTGGACCATTTTAGATTTGTGAGAAAATAGGCCATTCAACCTTTCTATTGCAAGATTTAACAGGTGTAAGGGAGTCCCTCCCCGTAAATGGCCTAGTCCTTAAAAAATTCTTCAATTAAGGAGGTAACCCCTTCTCCCTTTTACTTTTATAGGATTTTTTAGTTTGTAGGTTTTTAGAAAATAAAGTTTTAAGGCATATTCTATTGGCCCTTCACTATATTTAAGTGATTGTCTTATAGAACTGTCATGAGTACTCGCTTTCGAACAATAGAATTTTAACTAAAAAGTAATGCTTTTTGGGAAATTAGCTATTATTGTATCTAGAAATCACAGATTAAGTTTGATCAATTCCTCTTCAGAGCATGAAAGTAATAAGGTTCATTTCTGTTTTCAAATTGGTCCCAAATGGTCATTGATGTTAGGAATGGAAGTCAATTCAATATCAGCATCTTAAACTCCCAACCTGTCATCCATCAATTCTCAAAGAAGTAATTGTCCACCCCATTCATTAAAGATGATGATTTTTCAGAGTGTAATTCTAAAATATAAAGATATTAAAGATAAGGGGTCTTATCATAAGCCTGCTTACCACGTTCATAGGGAAATAGCTTAGCTGACATTACCAATACTGCCTACCAAAACAGGGTAATGGCTTGAAATCTCAAGACAAGAGCTCTCATCACGCAGCTAGCTTGTTCAGTTAGACTATACCAGCTGAGCTGGCTTGTCAATAGCTGGCTACCAAACCAGGGCAATGGCTTTATTATCTTTAAAAAAAAAAAAAAAAAAAAAAAAAAAATAAAAAAAAAAAAAAAAAAAAAAAAAAATAAAAATAAATAAATAAATAAATAAATAAAAATGAAAATGAACAAAATATGAAAATATGTTTTAAATTCGTTCTGATAATCACACTCTTCATTGGATGGTACAATGGACAATTACATGGTTAAAAGGTATCCCTGTCGAGACTATAAACGTTTGCTGGCAGCAGAGGCTCTACCTATGACAGACGAGTATACTATAAAAGCTGATTTGAAAAAACTTTCCTATTTCTACTATTTATAAACCAAGCAAGGCCTATTTAAAACTTTAAATGTACCAATTCTAAAAATATTCGAAAGGAGGAACTTATCAAAATTATTTCTGTAATGTTCAGAATACATAGATGCCTAGTTATATCAGAATTTTCCTTATGGTTGAAACTCTATTTCAAAAAGTTTTAAAGTATTTTTGATTTTTCCAGAGATAACGGGTTCTCCCAATGAATCACCAATTGTTGTGCCTTGCAAACAACCCCCCATTTCATATTTATTTTTATTTACAAAACCATTAAAATATGAAATGGGTCCCTCTTAAAATAAAGTTGATGTCAAAACTCTTACTTTGTAAAAGTCCAACAAATCAAAGGAGCGCTTTATAAACTTACCCTTAAAAGCAATATCTCTTTAAACATTGGAAATAAAGCAAATATGTGTTTATTGCGATAAAGCGATCGCAAGATTGCCTATCGCAATAACATAAAGGATGCACCAAGCAATCAAAAGGCTCCCCCCCGACACGATAAAGCTATCGGCGATATCGGCAATCGGCAATTCCCTTGTGCACCACTATCGCGCCCATCGTTAAAGCCCCGACCCGATAAAGCTATCGGCGATATCGGCAATTGGCAATCCCCTTGTGCAACAAGCATTTTACATATGCCTTTCCCCGATCCGATATCGCGATCGGCGATCGGTGGCTTCCCCTGTTGAACCCTTAATGCGCATAGGCCTTTCGTCGATGCAATATCGGCGATCGGCGATCGGCAATATTCAAAGTATTGTTAAAGCTACCCATGCACCCCTGCCCGATCCGATACGATAAGGCACAGTTTTCAACGAAAAGCCGTTAAAAGTGATTGGAAAGCCCGAATTAATGACAATTAAGGCATAATCATTCCCGCTCGGCCGCCAGTACGCCCATTGCATGATTTAAGAGATCTTTCGTCCAATATTGCACTAATGAGCATTTATAAGGTGGCAGGTCCTATACGGTCCCTTAATGTATCCATCCCCTCAGATCTGCCTAAAGATTGTCTCCGCGCTGTTTTAATAAAAGCAAAGTATATCAACCTCCTTCTCTCTATTTTACTATCAATTGTGAGTTTCATTGTTATCTCTATATTACGCCGAAACCACCTCTCTGTGCAGAATACAGATTTTCAAAGCAACTCAAGCATAATGGGTAAAAAGCAGAAGAAGGTTGCAGGTGTTATCGATTCACCAGCCGCGCCACAAGGGATAGTAAATAGCAAGAAAGGTTTGATATCAGACACGACGTGTGCAGGCCTTGCCAAAACAACTTGGCAAGGAACTTATGATTTGCTAGAAGCCAAGAAACCTGAGCAGGTGGTAGAGCAAGCTACCACAGTTTCCACCAAAAAATCAGAGTGCACTCTCAAAGACTTGGCCGACTCCTTCCTACATAGGATAGCGGCAAGAGAGCAAATGCTACCATACACCGATGTTATCAAGTGGGCAATTGAAGAAATTCCTATCACAGACAGAACTTTCGTCGCAAACGATGGAAGGATTTTTGGGTCCTTCAAGCCAGAAGATTTGAGGCAAATGTATCATTTGCCTATGCCAGAGAAAGTTTACAATAGCGCATTTCTGGAAAAGTTCGCAAGTGAGAATGAAATTGAGTCTGAACCTATCAAAGATTGGAGGCAGAATCCGAATAAGCACAAGCATGAATCCTCTGGTAAGTACTCAGTCGACTCCTTGTGTTTACCTTATTGCTATGCCGCTATAATGATGTGTAGATTATGGGGTCTGCATGATTCCGCCATTTTTACTATCGAAATGGTTCCCCTCATGGACGCGGCAGTCAACAGTTGGATTATGGATTGGGCCACTATACTTTCGGATAAGCTTGCCCTTGCTGTTAGTGAATTTAGGAATCAGACCAGAGTCAGCGAAAGGATAATCCCTCCATTCTACTACAACGCTTATATTTTGGATACCTTGTGTTTTAATTCTGAATTCCCCATTCTCGGTTGGAGGTGGACTGCACAGGACCCCTCCCCCATCCATATTTACCATCGTAAGATGTGGAATTCGTCTCATAAGAATCACTTGTATCATATCTGTAACGGTTTCATGATTCCTATCTATTATGCCATTTTTAATAAGCCCATTCCAAGGATCTCCTACTTAGCCTCTTTTGACCTGCCGTCAGTGGGTAGTTGGTTTGGGGAAGAATATTTTACGTATGTTAGAGTCTATGGTAGTCAAGCCAATCCCCATGTCCTTCCCTTGTATGTTCCTGACAAACTGTTAGCCCAAGAAATTGCCTACCAACTTTCAGCTAAGAGTACCACACAGACTCTTAGGCTAAAGCAAAAAAGGGGCTGGCCAACTTTTCCTTTCAGATGTGGAGTCTTTTCCTTGCATGATTTAAAACATGCAGAAAAAGAAGCCTTGAAAATTCAAGCCCTAAACCTTCCTATAATCCCAAACAGAGCATATGACCCTAAAAAATATGCATACGCCGCTCTAGAACATGCCAAATTATCAACATTTGAGCATACAGAGGATATATTCGATGATATTTTTGTCTCAGCAGAATCAATTGGTCAGGCTAAAGAGCTTGCTAGAACAAAGTATAATGACGAAGGGTTATCTGAGTTTAATAAGCTCAGGGAACAGAGGTTGCAAACTCTGCCCCTGGACTTAATAATGCCAACCCAAGCGGCGTCTTCAAGCGAGCCTAGCCAACAACAACAGAAAGGACCCCTTGCTACACTAAAAACCAAAACCAATGAGCAGGAGGAACTACAGAAGAAAATTCAAGAGGAAAAGCTGAGGAAAGAGCAAGCAGAGCGCTTGAGAAAGGAAGAGGAAGATAGACAGAGAAAGGAGCAGGTAGAAATGCAGCGAAAGGAACAGGAGCAGCAAGAGAAGGAGAAACAGGAACAACTGTTAAAAGAGTCCCAGTCCAAGCAAAATACCACCGATACTAATAAGGGTGCTGTCACAGACCCCGAGCTGCAAAAGGAATGGCAGCAGTTTAGTACTATTATCGGTGGAGGAAAGGATTCACAGAATACCGAGACTCCTAGGAGCAGCGGCATATAGAAGGAAAGCTCATCCCAGGCTTTGAGCACAACCACCGGCCCACCCAAAGTTATGAACGTAGAAATAATTCCAAAAGGTCCTAGCGACCAAATCACTCTCCTGGTGGAAGACATTCCTCCACTGAACGTCTTCTACAGCCCTAAGCATAGATCCGTAGTAAAGCGATCAAGAAAGAGGCAGAGGCTTGATCAACCTTCCCTCTTTCCTGAACAATCACTTACGGGCAATGTAGTTTGGAGGGAGAAACTTGATCCCTCTGATGACCTGACCAAGTTGTCGCAATATGCCGGAGCTTATTCAGCTGCTACTATCGATAAGGCATCAGAGGTAACCCTTCTCTTAAAGACTAAGGACCAGGAGATTTCCACACTTCAAGCAGAATTAGCAGATGTCAGACAAAGGGTAATACAAGCTGA
The DNA here is from genome assembly GCA_000404065.3 of Pinus taeda. NCBI lineage: Eukaryota > Viridiplantae > Streptophyta > Pinopsida > Pinales > Pinaceae > Pinus > Pinus taeda. The sequence continues at coordinate 5,074 of APFE030915181.1, read as the reverse complement.
GCAGCAATTAGCGGGGCACCAACAAGAAACAGTACGTACAAGCGAGCAGCTACTGGAACAACAGAAAATAAATAGCCAATTGATACAGCAATGGGAGGAGGAGAAACAAAAGATCACCCAGGTAGCCACTCATAGACAAAATGAGTTGACAGAGGCATTGGAGCAACTAAAAGCGGCAAATGAACAATCTTTGAAGGCCAAAGATGAGCATATTGCTCAAATTACAGCACAGTTAGAAGCCACCAAGGGAGATGCGCAGATACAAGAATTTAAAAAAGAGGCAATGATAATCAACAAGGCGCTTATAGCGCAAGTTAAACTCCTGTCTCAATCCCTCTCTCAAGCGGAACCACTCTGTGAGTTGGCTGCAACTGTAAATGAATAGGTGGAAAAGGCCAGAGATGACTACAATCAAGCCGAAGAAGAAATCACAAACTATCTTGAATGGCAAGATTCAAAGTCAGGAATGGAAGCCAATTTGCCTAGGATACTGGAGGTCCATAAAAATATATTGTTTACAGAATGGAAAACACAAATATTAAAGGCAGAAAGGGCAGAATCAAGATGTGCATTGACTGCTGGAAATTTGGCTGATCTAGTAAATGATACTCTCTATCTAGCCAATATTGTTTCCCAATGCACGCCCGGGAAAATTACTACTGCAAACACGTTGGAACAAACATGCTACCCTGATTTAGAGAGCAGAGCAAGGTCAATTACCGTGGTTGACACTTTAAACATAGAAGCATATTGGCGGTTCCTAATCAAGCCGCGTGAACAACGATCTGCTCTCAAATGCCTAACCGATGTCGTTCATTGCATGATCCCTGATATCCAAGACTCCACCTACGCTGCCCAGCTCAGTTCTAGGCTCAACAAACCTCCTGAAGTTGAGCCAATGCTTGCTATCAATCAACTCAGGTTCAAGGGGAAGCAGCCGACAGAGTGATTCATCATCCAGCTCCTCCGATTGCCAGCAAAAATAGCAACAAGAATTTATTGACATCAGCTTAGTTAGATTTTCTGTTTTTTTAGATATTTAGATTAGCATAGTATTTATAGACCCTTTCATGTATTTAGAAAGGGTCGTAAAATTTTGTAATAAGACTTAACAGACTGAAGTTTGCACTATTGTGCTTCAGGCTCTTTTTTTTTTATGAAACTCGACCACTCGCTTTTACTTTAACGGAGAAATTTCTTGATTCAATTGTGCACTACTGTCATTGGTTTGAGGGATGTTTATGCGTTGGAGCAGAAGCTAAACATAGCGATTCATATCGGGAGTGACTTACTATTCAAATGGTATTTCTATCTTTTGTTTGAATTCATTCTGTGTAATTGATTTCGCTGTGTAATTATTCATGCTATCGTTAATTGTATGCATGTACTACAACAGGAAATCTTACTCATACCACTATTGGATGTTTAGATGATATGCCTGATCTTTTAATCATGTATGCGTTAATGGTATGAATGTATAGAGTATAGCACCGCTTTAATCGCTGCGCCTCACTATTTAGGTACAGCAATGTTGAGTGATTTAATATCTATGTCTTGAGAATGCAGTCATCTATATAATTGTATTTTTTGGATATAGAACATCAGAAGCTACACTTTAGAAGTTCAAATAGATTCCCAGGATAGTTTAATTCACTTATATTTCTGTTAATAGTTTTAGTCATCCACTTATCGCTACTGTTATCTACAAAGTATTCATTCATCCCATTTATCTATTTCTGGGAAACTGGTCCCATTATCCCCAGTCGGAGCCACTATCCCAAACGGAAAAGGAATTGTACTAAGGTCCGGACTGGGTGGTTTCCCCAATGTTGGTGCAACGATTTCTGAGGCATCAACACATACTCAGAGCGAATTTCACATTCATAAACTTGTATCACTTTAGATTAGAACCAACTACTCCCTTCTACCCTTAGAGCCTCGCTCTATTTATACATTCCCATGGTCGACGGACCATGGGCAAGACGACTCACTTTACAATACCTTACATTATTTGAGGGCAGACAACCCTTTGACTTGACTCATTACAATTCGTGATTCGCGCTCTGTGCACTTCACGGAGCCTTTACAATACCATTACCCAAAATTGTGGTCTTTAAGCCCCAAAACCATTATGCGAGGGATCCGCTGCCCAATAGGCCCTTAACACAAACATCGTGACTCACCCTTGAGTCACCCCGTCAGTGTGGCGAGTCATGATACCAAGGTTTCATGGTCCGCCATCCCTATGAGTGACATACTACAATCTGTTGCTCTATCATTGCCTCCTGCAACGCTTCTTCAAGCTCTTGCTCCATTTTCCCTACTAATTCGCTTAATTGATGATGCTCATTCTACTCTGCTAGGTTAACAAAAAGCGACCACTCATAGGATTTTAGCACTAGCTGAGATGTCAAATGAATGAAATTTTTATGCAAGAGCAGAAAGCTTGCAATCTCTGGTTCAGTATACTCAATGTCTGTTGAAGCTTGTGTTGCATTTTTGCAAGAGAGTTCGTTGTCCGCAAGGTCCCAATCTTCAAGTTTCATTGTGGGCACGTGGCCGAAAGATGAACTTTTAAACATAATTTCATCTTTTGTCTCAAGATTCATTGTCTTTCCCTTATCTTTCATAAATCGCTTACCCGATCACAGGTTTCATGGCGACATCCAGACTGGTCCTGCTACCTATCTGGGAATTTCCTGTACATCTCCCACCATTGCCATTGGGCTTAGCGCGGTGTCCTTGGTTGTCGACATTATGCTATCCAGAAGGTCCTGCGTCTCTTTTAGCAATGTTTCAAACACTGAGATTACTCTCAGAGCATCAAAGTTTGATAGGTCCACACCTATTGGATAGTGCAATAAATTAATTCTCAAGATGCCACGATTCATTTGGTCGATGACTAGCTGTGATTTATAGGCCTGTTGAAATTCAAATTCAACCATTCCCCTCTTGTTTGAGTCATTAATGCAAGATTTACAATAGATCGTTTCGAATCTGGCTCTGAATATGTATCTTAATTTCCTATCACCCACTTCTTTTCACCTTAACTTGGACTTCTTGTCATGAACAGTGACACCAATGGTCACTTCCTTGTCTATCCGCACAGTAGTGCAGCTCCTTCTGCATGACTGCAACCCTTGTGACATACCGACCCTGCGTGCACCCCTATTGTCGCATAGCTCTCTAACAGACTGTTTTATAGTCTCGCACTCTCTTCCAACTGTCTGGAGCGGTAAGACTATCTCCTCTTTGGCTAGTCAGGTGGTCACACCCTCTTGGTGCACCACTATTGCATCCCTGTGAACAACCCGTGACACAGTCTCCTGATTTCCCTCAAGAATGAGATGTGGCCTTAACCATGACATTCGACCAAATAGCTCATGGTCATACTCCTCCAATCCATCCTTAGGTTTGTGTACATCCGACTGCAACTCTCTAGGTTTTCCGTTTAGAAAGTCTTCCCTTAGTTCCCTTTCCAGTTGCTTAATCTCCATGTCCAGCACCATACTATTCGTTCTGTGTAGCACCCTATTTCTTTTTAGTTTGCGAAGTTGCAAATTCCCTTGTCGAATGGCTTCCTGAATCCATTCATACTCCTCTTGGCATAGTCTTGTGATCTCATTAGTCTGGACTTCACACGTTGTTCTCTCTACCAATATTACTACATCCCTGGCCTCCTATGGAGGTTCTTTAGGGACATAAGTTCTTATACCATTCTGCAGCCTCGAACTTGACTTCACGGCCAAGTTCTGGCATAGTGCCGTATACACCCATCTGACCGCTGGGACACGCAGGTCCCATTTTGTACATTGTATCCATTGTCCCCTATTCATGACTTTGCATACCTTGGCGAACGATTCCTTTCTCACACTTGGTAGTGCGATGCTTTTCTTCTGCCAATGCACCCTGTTCTAGCATGCTATTGTAATATGTGCGTTGGAACAATCTGTTTGGTATACGTCTATACCCATCGGCAAAGGTGTGCATGCAAGTTGTTCTGCGCTTTTCCATTATTCTGCCTTAGTTGGGGCCTTCCAAAATGTATGTGCATCATCCTACAAGATTCGCTCCAACTTCCCAAACTTCCTTGATATGTCTTCCACCATTCTATGGGTGTCACGCATAGCGCCCATGTTAATGCATCAAACAATTGTTGCTCAGGTACTGTGTGCTCAAATTATTCTATAAATTCTTCTACTGCGAATACCCCATCACATATTGGTAAGTCGCGCACTTCTATAATCACATAGCGCAGTGATCCTATCAACGTATTGCAATTAAGTGTCGTCACTTCGTGCAACCGATTCTGCCATCTTTCAATTTCTTCATCTAAATCTGAAGTATAGGAACTGTTGCACTCCCAAGAGATTCTCCCATCTACAGTAGGTTTCACCCGATCCTGGTCTTGTGTCGTTATCTGGTAAATGCAATCTAGCTCATTTTCGTTGTCATCATCGCGCACAGGTTCAGTGTAGCATACTCCTTCGATTAGATCTAGCAGAACTACTATGCATAGGGACTTTTTCTCGAAAATCATCTTTTGCTTCTTCAGATTGATGACTCCATTCATATTCGTGGCCAAGTCTATTCCTAGCAACACGGGGTAAGGGTTGCTGTCATCAACAATATCTATCACCTCAAAGTCTGTCTACATGCTCGTGCCTTCGATGTCCACTGTTACCCCTTACAACCTTCCCATGGGCAAGATCTTTTGTTGGTTTGCCATTTGTAATTGAATCGGGGACCACTGCAATGCGAGCCTACCCATGCGTTCCCATGTCTGTTTGGGTAATACATTCATGTCCGAACCCAAGTCGAGGATTACTTGATTCATTTCATATTCACCAATCTACACTGTCATTCTCATTTCCCTCCTGGTGCGCAATGCATGCCTTCCCAGTTTCAAGACTACGCGCAGTTCACCCAACCCTATGCACGTAGTGATTAGCTCTTGTAGTTTCTTAACTACCTTATTATCATGCAAAAACTTCATACATGTTTGTAAAAAGGTATTAAGCATAAAAGGATCCATTCCTGGTTCTGGTTGATCCTTACTACCTGAGTAGAGGCC
>APFE030915168.1:0-11205 GCA_000404065.3 Pinus taeda | reverse complement strand
AAAATCGGGTCGACAACAAGGGGGATACCCACCCGGTCCGGACCTTGGTTGGCAGCTCCTTATCCGTTTGGTATAGCGAGTCCGACTGGGGATGACGGGACCAGTTTCCTGACCTTGGGTGTGTGTGTGTGTGTAGAGTTTGAACTATGCTGATCTAAGAGTAATTTTAAATCTAATCTAATTCAGACTCTTTAAACTAACTCTATGCTATTGTAATATAGTGAGAAACAACACATCTAATCTACACTAACCCGAGGCATATATCTCCTATTATGCGATCTAAACAGATTTTAAACAATAACTGGTAATAAAGATCATTCAGCGACCATAAGAATAGAAATCATTAAAGATAAACTATTTTGCATAAGAAGTTAGGCAAAACAGTTGTGAACAACATATCGCATAATAAGTTACTCATATGTCAGGCATGAACAATATGACTCCACCGTACAAAAGTGCCAAATGATAACCCATACATTCATATAATGACATATAAACAACTGAAACTATCAATCACTTAAAGAACATAAGCAGGAATAGTCAAGAGATAAAAGTACCATTTATGACTGGTTCCACTCATAAGCTTCAAGCAACAATGATTTATCTCTCCTTGTTCTAACATCTACTAAGAGTACAGAAGTGCAACATCAGTAGCAGATATCAAATGCAAACATTAATAAACCTTGATCAATCCATTCATCAAAACCACCTATGAGGGCGCAAAAGTGCATGTTCTGAGGACGAGTTTTTGACAAATCTCCGGACCCTTCTCTAAATGCCTGAGAAGGGTTTAAATACTGCTAACTAATTAACTTGATTACATAAATTTAGGATCCGGTTTTCAAATGACCGTCCTTTTGATAAAGCAGGCTATTTCTAAAATTAAATCTAACTCTGAACTATTTTTGTATTTTATCCTTAGTGCTGTAAGTGTGCAACATTCGTCTGAGAAGATTCGGTTGGTTGCCTTTCCCTTTTGTGTGTGCTATAAAAATAGAAGTAACAAGGGCTGGCACCACGTTTTGGTAAACTATCAGATATTTTAGAGAATCTCCCGCTAACTGAGTGTATACTTCGTAATAACCCAAATTTCCCTCAAATTGGTTCTGCTTTTGCTATTTCTGTTTCTTTCTTTGCGAACGACTTGATGAGTTAGAAGAATTTACTTTCTGAGCAATTCTCTGGATTGAAAACTGCCTTCGTTCTTCATTCCAGGATTTTCTGGCGTGTAAGTTTCAGGTATCTTTGTAATCATGCTGCTTTTGTGCGCTTTTGATCCTGAGCTTCAGATGACCTATCGGTCGTTAGCGTCTGCTGAGTGATACTCTGGAATCTGTAGTCCTATCGTATGTGGCACCAGCTTCTGAAGAGGTCTCTTCTGTGTTCTCTGAGCATTGGCACTTCCCCTTTTCCTTAGATGTTTCCTGCAAAAATTGCTCCATGTTATCTCTTGTTTTATAGTTTGCGTAAAGGAAAAGAGTAAATGAAAATAAAGATTGATATGAAAGCTTCAGATCTTGCGTGTGTATAATCATGACATTCAAAGTGACCCAACTCTTCGAAAAATGAAAAGCAGCCATTCGTACAATCATTAATTTCCTTCTTACAGGCGCGTGCTTAATTCTGATTAATGGGCAACTTTCCTTGAATACCATGCCGAGAAAAATTCGCGCTCATCGCAGATCGCAGATCACAGATTTGTGTTATAGTAATGTGGTATCGCATTATCGGCTCATCGCAGATCGCAGATTGTGGATCACAGATCGTAGATATTAGTCATTGTGTCCTACTCTATGCGATTGCTGCGATATGCGACGTCGCACATTGGCCGTCGGGGATTTCTCAAGCTTTTTCATTTAAGAGCGCTTATGGTAAATGCAATGCAATGAATTTAGCATCTTTTCTTCATGGTTTGTTATGCTCATAAAAGAAGTGTTTTATTGCCTCACTGCGATAAAATTCTAAGGAAAAACAAAAATGTTCATGGGGATGTTTGTTTGAATTTTTTACTAAGGGTCCCCTATTTTCTTGGTGTTATTGCTAATACCAAACAAAAGAGGGGGGTTGTTTGTGACCACAACAGGTTCTTAAGGCCTTTTGTCTAAGTCCTTTCCTTTGGCCTTTTGTGATGCAATTTCTTCAATGAGCCTTTTAGGCCATTTGTATAAGAAATGCCTCCTTTTCTAAGGAAAGGGGCAATCTTCTTTCTATGATAACTTCTACATCCAAAGTCCATTTCATCCCATTCAATTTGCACTAGATTCAGAATGAAAAGATCTATGCAATGTGACTATTTCCAAGAGAAACCCTTGACTTTCAATTTCCTCTGTGAGGACCACTTTCCTTCCTGGATGTGCTAGTGCTCCCGGGAAGAACTCTTTTCCTTCTTGACTTCATGCAGAACTCCTATTGAGATGGTCACAAAAGGTAGTTTGAACTTCTCTTCCTTAATCATTGATCCAAGGTGGCTCAAAAACATGTGAAGTTACATCTACTTCACAAAAAATTTCATTTTTACCTGTTTGACATGCTGTCAACAACAACTGTTAACAACAACAGAATTACAGACAACAACTGGATGGCCTAAACTCCTACTTCAACAAAAGAAACAGATTTTCACATCTTGTAAACACCTCCATGTCTTATATCTGCATACAAATGATGGACTAGATAAGAAGCCCACAAAACATGCCTTTAAAACAATGATCCTTCAAGTCAAGCATGTCTTTACATCTTTTCTACATGCTTTTTCAAAGATGAAACACTTCATCATTTTCTCCATCTTGGAGACCAAATAAACTTTTCCCAAGTCAATATTACATGCATGTTTAAAAACAAAGCAATCAACCCTTCAAGTTAATTACACATACATTTTCAAATACAAGGAAATCATCAACATCCCTGTGTTGATGCACATCATTCTCATGCATGCATTTCATCCTTCAACTTTCTCTTAATAACACTGTACTTTTGAAGCTGAAATGAATATAATGTTGCAACAATAAGGTGAGTCTCCTACTCAACTTTTCCATTCACCTTCTTGGTAAAATCCTGCAACTTGCATAACAAAGAAATGCAAATAGATGCATCAAATCAAAAGACATGCGACCTTTAATTGGATAAGAACTCTAACCATTTCTTACCAATCTATCTCAAAGGTGCTACCTTTGTTTGCACATCAACATCAATATTTGAATCATCTTGAAAGACATAATCCATGGAAACTTCCTTTCCATCCCTGCAATTCTCTCTTTCCACCCTCTTTAAGTTTCGTGGAAGCATGGTTGGATTCATAGTCCAACATTTTTCAGTAATGTGTCCTTGCTTATTGTAGTAAGTGCAAAACATGTGCATCCTCTTGAAAGCATGATTTGCCTTGTCCAATGGACCTTTGGCTTCTTGCTTCTTTTCCTTCAAAATTTTCCTATATGTGGCTATTCTCTTCCAACATCTAGAAACACTATGGTTATCCAAACCACAAAAGGAACATGAAATTCTTTTCCCATACTTATATGGAAATTTACCATGCTGAACATAATCAAAAGGAATATGATAAGAATCAAATTTATACCTTTCTCTTTCACCTTTATTGCCTTCATGAGGAGGTGAATTGAATGAAGAAGTGGCTCCCTTTGGAACATCATCAATCTCTTCAAGGCTTTCAGAGTTTCCACAACTCTCTAGTTCAAGTGCATGCTTATGAACATATGCATCCTACAAATGATGTTTCAAGCTATTGCATTCTCCATGAATACAATATTCACACTCTTGAGGTAGAATACCTGCAATGAAACTCCTTCTTGGAGCTATTTCAATGGTCTTCATGGCAGCTTCGGCGCTCTCTCCATAACATAGTCCATAGCCAAGACCTAAATACTTAGTCCTTTCCTCAGTTATTATTGGCTCAACAACACCCTGTGCACGTTTTCCCAAGCCTTTTCCTTCATAGCCCATCTTGGACAATAACTTGGAACCTATGCCTCTAGTATGTTTTTCAAGAGAACCAATATAAGAATTCTTAGAAGAATTTGAAGACAAACATAAATTGTTTACCTCTTCTTCAAGCTGATACTTGACTAAGGCTTATTTTGCAACAAAGAGCCATGTCTCCAACTCATGCATCCTTTTTAGGTTCATATTTGCAATATGAAGTTGTCTCTCCATTTCATGTAATTTGTTAGAAAGCAACTGCTTCTCTTCCTCCACGGAATTCAACTACTCTCTAAGTATGATGATTTTCCTTCCATCCTCATACATTTCTCTCACCTTGTCCATCATGATGAACAAGTATTGCTTCACGTATCCATCAAAGAATCTTGTGATGAAGGAGGAATTTAAGGAATCACTTGTGGAAGTTGTCATTATCAAAATGAAAAAAAGAACTTCAAACAAGATTAACAAAGAGCTTATTCAAGCAACCTTTTACAACAAACTTCTTGTGCTTCAGGGATTGCCTTGAGGTCCTTTGGGATAAGAAGAATGCCTTCATCCCTTCTTCCTTTTTGTCCTCTCCTAGACTGAGCTATCAATAACTTTCCCTTCATCTCTACAAACTCAAACAATAGTCAGTTTGTAAACAAGAATACAATCAGCTCTGACTGTTTAAACACCTTTCAGACAAGCAAGATTTGCTCTGTCAATCAAGCATTCTGAACTGATACCACTTGCTATGGTATAACCAGCTTTGATATCACCTTCCTGAAGGTCAGGTTAATCAATCTCAGGCTTCGATACCACTTGATCTGAAATGGGGCACTAAAGGCTTCTTGTCTAGCTTACAAGAACCTCTCTCTCTCCAAAGCTTATATATTTCCAAGACCTTATGATTAACCAATTGCAGAATTAAAAAGTGCTTGAAATAGGTGTATGCTTTTAGTTTGCCTTAAACTGTTAAGCGCTTTAAGTTCTATTGCTTATGTTGATATTTAAATACATGTGACAGTAAGTAAAGCAACAAATAAACAAACACACATAACAACAATATAATATGGAGTTCACCCAAACCTCTTGGGCTACGTCTCCTTGAGCTCTAGTCTACTCAACTAGGCTCTTTTGGATTACGACATCAATTCTTTTACAAGCTCCACACTCAACTCCATTGGTTTACATAGAAACAATGGGCTTAGAATACCATCTTATCCTGCTGGCTGTCCATACTTCTGTAGACATATCTAGACTTCTCTAGACTAGATTCCTTCAATCAGCGCTCTAAGCGATCTTGCTCTAGCTTGCATCAACTCCATCAGAATTATTTCACTGTCTATGGAATGCCTTCTTCTATCTTCAGCACACTTTGGACACCAACAACAACTGGATCATTTGATCTCTTTTCTGTTCTTAGCTCTGGCTCTGGATTTTTGACTCTTGAGCTCTCTGAGCTTCTCTCGGCCTCTGCGTGCCTCTATTGTTCACTTGACCTCCAAGCGACTCTCAACAACCTTCCAGCAACCTTGGCAACTTTTCGCTGGCGTCAATTGAGCTCTCTGGTTCACTCAACCTCCAAGTGACTCCAAAACTCTCTGCGCTCTCTCAGCCTCTGCGTGTGTCCCTTGTTAATCGCGCTCTCAGTGTTTTTGAGGAATCCTCCAACTTTGCGAATCCCCCAGCCATTCCTCTGTCTCTCATCATGAGGAATCATTCCCTTGCGGCTCTTCAACTCTCCGACTGGCCCTCTGTCTCACCGGATCTGTGGCTCTGTGTTTGGCCCTCTGGCTCTATGGCTATGCATCTGGCCATCTGGATCTGTGGCCCTCTGCATATAACACATTCCTGCTACCATGCATCATTGTTACAAAACACCTTCTTGTAGCATGGCACAATGATTTTAGGACAGGGACTATTACAAAGGAATCGGTGGGCATAGGCAACCCGTTCGTTTGGCCTTCATCCTACCATAATCCAGAAAACAACAACATAATGGAATACACAGGAAAATGCGTTAAAAACACATCATTAGCCAATACATCCAGAACTAAAACTTTATAGAATCACGTCCATAATCCCATCAGGTCTACCTTTCTATCGCAAATCGCAAGTCGCATGGCGAAATGACCAAAAACCCATTTACACGGGAAATACATTGAAAATACGAATAATCCGGATTTCAAATATTATTGAATCGCCCCTAAAAACCTATCAGGTCCATTTAAATATCACTTATCGCAATTCCATATCGAAATGGTAAAAAAAGCCCAATACATAGGAAATACAAAGAAATCCCGCATTCCCGGTTTTCAAAACTTATGAAATCGGGTCTATAAACCCATCGGGTCCGACCCTTATCGACATATTGCTATCACAAGTCGCATGGTGCATGTAACAGCCTTTTGTATCAGGGATCCGCCGATCACCCGATCGTTGATCACCTGGATCAAATCTTGATCGTTGATCTACGCATCCGATCCAATGGTCCACGCGCAATCACACATTGGCCCATCGCTTTATCACATGTCACCATATCACTGTTGCAACGGCCCAGGGGTCTTCCCTTTGGTTATGCTGACCACCATTCTGCCGATATGTCGATCCATGATATCGGACCTCGCGTATCGCATCGACATATTGCATCGATAACGGCCCGTGGGTTCTTTCCATAAACCATGGACTGTGCCGACCCGATCCTACTTTATTGCAATCATCCTCGCTTTGGTCCCGATATCGCCTGCAACCTACCTCTAATGTGATAAGTCAAAGATCGCTTATCAGGGGTTCTTAAGGCCTTTGGTCTAAGTCCTTCCCTTTGGCCTTTTGCGATGCAATTTCTTCAATGAACCTTTTAGGCCATTTTTATAAGAAATGCGTCCTTTTCTAAGGATAAGGGGCAACCTTCTTTCTGCAATAACTTCTACATCCAAAGTCCATTTCAGCCCATTCAAGTTGTAGTATATTCAGAATGAAAAGATCTATGTAATGGGGCTATTTCCAAGAGTAGCCCTTGACTTTCATTTTCCTTTACGAGGAACAATTTAGACTTAGAAGTCTATTCTAGATCCACTTTGGATCAAAAGATGAACTGAAAACCAAAAATGGACCCTTCAATGCTCACTACCTTTCTGGAGACATGCATGAAGCTACTGCGCAATAGCAAGGCTATGAAGGGGCTGCAAGAACTCATCACTAGATGTGCTGGGACTGTTCCAAGAGAACCGCGTGTAGTCTGGAAGCTCAGGAAGCACACAATGCGAATAGGAAGAGAGATGAGATTGACCACGCAGATCAGGGAATATGAAATGGATCAAGTGATTTTGGATCTAGGATTGGACGAGAACGTCTTGCTAAAGTAGACATGGGAGCGCATGGGCAGGCCCACGTTGCAACGGTCTCCTATTCAATTATGAATGCCGAACGAACAAAAGATCATATCAATGGGAAGATTGCAAGGAATAATGGTAGATATTGAAGGTACGAGTGCGCTTGCATATTTTGAAGTGATAGAGATTGTTGATGAAAGCAATCCCTATCCCACGCTACTGGGAATAAATTAGGCCACTAACATGAATGGAGTGATAAATCTAAAGAAGTGCAAGATGATTTTTGAGAAAAAGTCACTGCGCGTAGTGGTACCTTTAGACCCTGTGGAGGCATTGTGCTACACAGAGCTGGTGTGTGACTGTGACAGTGATGACGATCTAGATTGTATCTAAAAGATAATCACGTGGGAGCAGGATTGGGTGAATCCAATAACAGATGGCAGGATTTCGTGGGAGTGTGAAAGCTCCTGCACTTCAGATTTAGATGAAGAGATAGAATGATGACAGAACTAGTTACACGAGGTAACCACGCTCAGCTGCAACATGATGATAAGGTCATTATGTTATGTATCAATAGAAACAAGAGATCTGCCTATGTATGATGGGTTGACATCGGTGGATGATTTCCTGAATAAATTTGAAAGTGAAGTACTGGAACAACAACGTTTTGACGCTCTGAAATGAGCACTGCGTGCTACACCCACAAAATGGTGGGGTACACATCAAATAAGTTTGAGGATTGGCGCGAATGCAAAAGGATGATGATCATGCGGTTTGGAAAGCTTTAGATGTGGATGAAAGCTGGGTATGATGGATGAAACACCCTGCGTGTCCACCTCTCCAGATGGGTACAGGCGTATGGTAGGCAACCTGCATGAATGCACACCATCATCGCTGGCAAGACGATGGCATGAACAACGAAGTACGATAAGACCAAGTGTGCCAAATATTATCCACATGGAAGCCTTTGACAAAGTGTACGAAGTACTAAACGTGGTCCACCATGTGAGACACACTAACTGGGACTTGCACGTACCAATGGTTCTATGGGCTTATAGGACCATATGAAAAATCCTGTCCACGCGGGCACTTCTTACGCTGAAGTATGAAACAGATGCTGTAATCCCTATGGAGCATGCAAAGCCTAGTTCGCACATAGCAACACCCATAGACATGACGGTTCGTGAAGCTCGGAAAGAAGGAATCACACAACCGCAAGAAACATAACACATGGGACTTGAGTAAGAAATCCAACAGGGAAACCTTAGACTCCGCGAACTTGAAAAAGAAAGGGTACGGTTAAGGAAGAAAAATTCTTGATGGACATAGAGGTCAAGAAGCTAGAGGATGAGATAAAGGAGGAGTTTCTCGCCGAAAAAACTAGGACGGTAAGGTAAGTTGCGTATAATCATACTGAAAAGTTTGAGAACTATCGCCATGAATTGGTTAGTCTGATGCCTTAGTTTGGACTGCATATCACCAAGTGTAGTGACCAGGGTAGCGCATTGCAAATGGTGAAGTGCGTGATGCTGGTTGCAACAATAGAAGCTGGGGATTCTCCAAGAACCTTGATGGAGGATAGGATGGAGCTCTACATGGGTGGTGTAACCACTTGAATAGCCAAGGGAAGGACAGTCTTAGCACTCCAGGAAGTTGGAAGGGAGCTTGGGACTATAAACTATTATGCCTAGGAGCTACGCGATATTGGAGATGCACACAAAAGTATAGAGTCACAAGGTTCGTGACTGTGCACGGGGGCTGCGCTGCTACACAAGTTGGCCAGAAATTAACCATTGATGTCATTATTCATGATGGGATGCTCGACTTCAGGCCAAATGAAGTGGGTGGCAGGCATTTAAGACGCAATTTATGGGCAAGATTTGGGAAAATCTACCACCAAGAAGGCATTAATGAACCAAAATCGGGGGGAACAGTTGAATTCAAATTTAAAAAGCGCTATAAAACACAAAGGGCTTCCCAAAAAACAAACACTTGGTCATTTGCAAATTGAGCGACTGAGCATAGCCCTGAGCATTATGAGCTAAGTGTTGATTTAGCCCCTGAATTCAGGAGTGACAAATTACAACCGAGATACAATGAAAACAACTAAGGATGGTCTGGGAATAGAAGAGGTGACCATTAATGAGGCCGGGTAGGCCCTATCTATGGAGGATGTTCCAGAAGGTGCGGGGGTTGTGGCAAAGATCCCTAAATCACCGTGTATGCCAAGACCTAAGAAGGATAAACAAGTAATGGCTCCTGTACACATGTCCCCGAGGAACCTGCTGCGCAACAAACTATCAATGGAAGAGAAAGGGAAAGTTGTCACGATAGAAACAGATGAGGAAGAAGAAGATTTGCAGACCCTTATCATCATAGAGGAAGAAGATGAAGGAATGGAGGTGGATACTCAGCCTAGGCACTCTGCGACAAAACTACCCGCCTATGTCCCTTCCTGGAAAGGGAAGGCCAAAGTACCGAAAGACCTAGATGAGACCAATAGTTCACTTCAGACTCTATTCCTCCCAGATGGTATTATGTTTGAAGGCACGCACCTAGGCCACGTGCTAACCATGAAATTTGAAGATTAGGACCTTGTTGACCGCGAGGAGTTCCCTCACCTCGATGCTAGAAACCTCATGAAGGAACACACCACAGGGATAGTAACAACATTGGAGCCTCGAAAGTGGTTGCACGGTGTGGAAAAGTCCGGGCTGCTAAACCTACTTTGGGTGCCGCATTTCCACTGCCCCCAATAACCATTTTCGTCATCAAGAAACTGCTCTGCCTGGTGCATGATGGGTATCTATGGCTGGAGGAGCCTATCCCCATAACGATAGACCTAATTCATCACGTTTCCTAGCTTACATACAAAGGAAAAGACCCTGCGACAATATGAGAAGGAAAGGGCAGTGAATTGGCCCTCGCAGAGGCCATGAAGACGAAGTACAAGATGGAAAATAAGAAGAGGGGTTACACCATATCTAGCATCAAGGACAAAGTGGTATGCGTGGCAACCCAAATTCTAGCAGGCAAAGTTATGCGGAAGTATTGCGCAGACGAGGTACCTGTGCCGATGGTCACACTGCTCGAGAAATGCACAGAGGGAGTCTAGTTTAATTAGTTTGAATTCCTCTGCACAAAATTTTAGAAAATTGCCGCGAAGCCTAATAGCAGGGTAAAACCTTCCACTATGCGTGGCTATTGCTATCCATAGTACTCGTAGCAAGGGAATTGTCAGAGGAAAGTCAATTTCCCACAATTGACAGATATTTACGAGAGGCCACGAAGTACACTTCACTTTGGGCCATGAAGGATGTGATGAGGATCCACGACACCAAGATCTTCTGGGTGCTCATGGAGCTGACCATCCAAATGTGGATCAACAATAAGCTGTGGTTGTCACCCATGGTTTACTACAGTCTAGAGAGTTTTGCAGAATTTAAGGTAGATATGCACAACATCTTTATCAGGGTGTGCAAGGATCCGATGAAGCAGTGAATGAAGCTACCTTTTGTAGCCATTGATGACCATTTTTACTATCTTGGAGGCATGGCCTCTGGAATGGCGCACCCCATATCTTGCAAAACTCGAGAGGGTGACAACGCAAAAAAAGAATGACGATGCCAAGCTGCACATCGCACAGTTAGTAGAGAAAAGGCAGAAGGAAACAACAGTAGCCGAGGTACAGAGTGTGGGAAGCAGCATAGAAAGCCTCTTAGCAGAAAAAGACCATAGAAGCAGCCGAAGTAACACAGGAAGCAACTGTGAAGGTGGGCAAGGGCCAAACAACACCCTGGCAGGGGCAGGAGGTAGAGGAAGTAGAAATAGAAGAAGGAGGCATGGACCCATGAACTACATCCACACAGTTGAATTTGTTAGGATATTTTGGTGTGATAATCAAAGTGCCATTCAGCTTTGCAAAGATCCAGTTCAGCATCAGCGCAGCAAACAC
>APFE030915166.1:118387-129435 GCA_000404065.3 Pinus taeda | reverse complement strand
CCATAAGTACAAAACAATCACTACTGCAATACAATCATCAACTTATACTTGCATCATAAATCTCTAAATCACCCAATATTGAATCACTGAAACCCTGTCATCAAAACACAGAACACAAACCAGAGCCTAGAACTCTGCAACAACCACTAGAATCAACAGCAACCTGAAACACCAAATCTCATAATGCATATGCTACTTGACTATATCAAAACCGCGTGTATACGCGCTTTCACCAGAGACAACTCGTGTACAGATCTAAAGATAATTACTTATACCTTCGCTGCCATATCCAACCCGAGCCAAGCATCACAAACTGATAACCAACAATACTAGATCTTCCCACTTCGTCAGACATCCATTCCTTGCTATGCCCTTTTGCCTAATGATATTCTCCTTATATAGGTTAGGCTTCTCTCAATACCATGGTCCAAAACCATGTAGAACCAATACCTTGGACCCAATACCTGGGGTCGTCATTTCGAACCAAATACCATGGACTAATACCAAAATACCATGGATCAAATACCACAGACCAAAACCATGGTTTCCGACATGTACGCACCTTTCCTTCTGTGAACCTGCGTGTGTATGTGTACGCGCCTTTTGCTCCACTAACCCATGTATATACGCTGCTTTGTCACAATGAACCTGCGTATATCTCTTTCTTAACCTGCTGTACTAAGATCTGTCCTCTGATTAAGTTGCCATCACCTGTATCAAACCTCTGAGCGAGTTTCCATCAAGGACAACACCTGTATCATAATGCCAACAATCTCCCCCTTTGGACTTGATGGAAACCATTACACCAAGTCACTCTCCCCCTTTAACATCAAGGGCAAAGGGCAGACCAAGATATTCTCTTCCTTGGTATACCTTCTGCTATCCATACTCCCCCTGAGTACATGCTGAAATTTCTGATTGAGCTCCCCTTTGTATATGCCAAGTTGTATCAATCCATCCATGCTCCCCCTGAGCAGATGCAAGATCTAAGACCAGCAATTCATTCAAGACCATGACTATCATTCATCATATATGATTTTCACCATAAACATCAGCATCCAAACCTGCAATACCATTCCTTTGATCAAACATCAAGATGTATCATTTAGCTTCATAAACTTTATCAACAACTTCTAATCATAATGCCAACAATACATTATTTGAAGTATATGCTCCCCCTGAGCCTGTGCCAACCATTTCATATCATGACCAAACCATTTCCTGGGTCTGTTCTGCTGCCCTTTCTTCTGATCTCCATATACGCGACTCTGCCGCCTGTAACTTGCGTATATACGAGACTTATCTTCATTATATCAGCGTATGCAAGATGGAATACTGAATTTCTTCACTTTCAGTTTCCCCTGTGTCTATTATGTCAGCTAACTGAGTTATATCACACCTTTTTGTCTCTAATTATGTCTGTGATAATGTATGGTCCTCTTGTTTTGAATTTTGAAATTTTCTCCTGCATTCCCTTGCTTTATGTCCAAGTTTGTTGCATGTATAACATCTTACATATTTCATGTTCCTTCTATTGCAATCAATTGCTTTGTGTCCATATGCATTGCAGGCAAAGAAATATCCTCTGAAATACCTGGGATGTGATGATCTTTTGTGATGGTCTTGAACCATTCTACTTCTACATCTGGCTGCAACATGTCCAAGATTATGACATACATAACATTCAACATTATTCAGTGGAGGAGTAAAAGATTTCCTTTGAAGAATTTCTTTCCTTGGCTGTTGATGGAGTTTTCTTCTCATCTCTTCGTTGTGCATTTCAGATTTCTCATTAGAGTTTCTTGCCTCACCTTGTGAGCTAGATTCACCTTCAACAGATTCATAAAAGCCAAGACCAATTTTGATACTAGGGGATCTTTGACTACCAAGAATGTCATCCAAAATCTTAGTACTATCTTGAAATCACAACAATTTACCCTTTTCTTCTAATTTACCTTTTAAGATATTTACCTCAACCTGATGTTGTTCTTCCTTTTCCAGATAATGTTTCCTTAGGTCTTCTTTAGCTTTTCTTCCTTCTTCCACTTGTTGCTTTAATTTGATCACTTCATGTTCTTATTCTTCAAGAGCTTCTCTGTTCTTCTCCTTTGATTTTTCAAGATCTTCTTTTAGAGAGAGGATCTTTGATTCAAGTCTCTGAATTGTTATGCTCTGATCTTTAGTATATCCTGCAATTTCTCCCTTACCCTAGTTACTGTCTCCAATTGTTCGTTTAATTTGGTAACTTCTTCAGTTTCTGCATTCTTCTTTTCATATGCCATGAGACTTCTAATGTCTTCACTACCATTGAATGAGTCATTACTTTTAACATGGGTATAATAGCTTCTATTACCTTCTTCGGACATCTTTCCTTTGTTATGAGGGCATCTAGCAGCGTAGTGACCAACTCTACCACATGAAAAGCATTTGAAAGGTAGCTTACCTTCGAACCGTCCAGTTCCCCGTTCAAGATTCGTGACAAAATTTACCTCATCTTCTTCCTCTAATGTTTCAAATGCGGCTTCTGATGGTCCCTCTTTTCGCATATCAAAAGCAGTTAAGATTCCGTGAAGCTGTGACATGGTGATTTTCTAAAGATTCTCCTTTTCTTCTATGGCAGACACTTTGGAATCAAATTTAGCAGACAAAGATCTCAAAACCTTTTCAACTAAGAAAACTTCCTTAAATTCTTCACCCAAATTCCTCATACAATTTACAATCTCATCCATACGCAGGAAGTAATTAGCTATGCTTTCATTACTATGCATCTTAAGATTTTCATACCAAATTCTGAGAGTTTGAAGCTTTGCTCTTTTTACCTGTTCATCTCCTCCGTAGCTTAGAATGATTTTGTCCCATATTTGCTTAGCTAATTTGAAATGCATGACCTTCATAAATTCTGATTGTGTCAAACTTCCCAATAAGACAGTAACAACTTTGGCATTGAGCTCATATTGATTTCTCTTTGCTGCATCTGTAGGAATTGCTCATGGGAAATTGTATCCACCTTCTACGATTCCCCAAACTTCTGCTCCAAGCGATTGTAGATATGTTGTGGTTCTTATCTTCTAGTGAGTAAAGTTGTTCTCGTCAAAGATTGGTGGCCTGATGTGTGCCTCTCTTTCTGGATTATCCATTCTGATGGATCTTTTCCTTCAAGCGATCAAGCTTCTTCAAAAGGACCTACTCTGATACCAATTGTTGGAAATAATACTAAGAGGGGGGGATGAATCAGTATTATCAAATCAGATACTTTTTCATTTTCATACTCAGATTCATATATGCTACTTCAGTTAAGGATATCCGCGTATATACGCGACATTGTTAAAAGCAACTAGAGTACATCCAGTAACCTTTATGATTTAGTTAGTTCATCTTCAGTGAATGCATCAAAACATTATTAACCATATGAACAGTAAACAGAACAAATTATCACACATAAAGAGCACACATGAACACCACGATATAAGGTGGAAACCCAATGTGGGTTAAAACCACCTGCTGCAATTCGTCTCTTTCTTCCTTTAATAAGAAACTTCTTTTACAATGTACTGGTTTAGTCCTTTACCAGCACGCAGGCTTCAACCTGCAGAGGGCTACAACCTTCTCTCGTTTTCCAGCTACTTCTGGAAGGGAGCTACAACCCCCTTAGCTCTTGTACTAGTTGATATACTAGTACATAGGTGCTGACCTACAGAAGGCTACAACCTTCTCTTTCTTTCAGGGACCACGTTTCATTAATTTTCAGACTGGATCCATAAGTACAAAACAATCACTGCTGCAATACAATAATCAACTTATACTTGCATCATAAATCTCTAAATCACCCAATACTGAATCACTGAAACCCTGTCATCAAAACACAAAACACAAACCAGAGCCCAGAACTCTGCAACAGCCACTAGAATCAACAGCAACCTGAAACACCAAATCTCACAATGAATATGCTACTTGACTATATCAAAACCGCGTGTATACGCGCTTTCACCAGAGACAACCCACGTACAGATCTAAAGATAATTACTTATACCTTCGTTGTCATATCCAACCCAAGCCAAGCATCACAAAACGATAACCAGCAATACTAGATCTTCCCACTTCATCAGACATCCATTCCTTGCTATTCTCTTTTGCCTAATGATCTTCTCCTTATATAGGTTAGGCTTCTCTCAATACCATGTTCCAAAACCATGTAGAACCAATACCTTGGATCCAATACCTGGGGTCATCATTTTGAACCAAATACCATGGACTAATACCAAAATACCATGGATCAAATACCACAGACCAAAACCATGGTTTCCGACATGTACGCGCCTTTCCTTCTGTGAACCTGTGTGTGTACATGTACGCGCCTTTTGCTCCGCTAACCCACGTATATACGTTGCTTTGTCACAATGAACCTGCGTATATTTCTTTCTTGACCTGTTGTACTAAGATCTGTCCTCTGATTAAGTTGCCATCACCTGTATCAAACCTCTGAGTGAGTTGCCATCAAGGACAACACCTGTATCATAATGCCAACATAAATGAGTTGTGGGATTTGGGAAAGTTGGAGAAGAGAAGTGATGATGGGGAAGATTTTGTTGAAGCGATGAATGAACTACACGAACAGGTGAAATCAAATTTGCAGGACAGCATTCAAAAATACAAACAACAAGCAGATCTAAAGCGATGAGAAGTCTAATTCAATGTAGGTGATGAAGTCCTTGCACACTTACGCAAAGAACGGTTTCATAAGGGCGCATATAACAAGCTGAAATTCAAGAAGATTGGTCCTTGCAAGATTTTGCGTAAATTCTCAGCCAATGCTTATGAGATACAACTGCCACCAGATATAGGCATATTGCCTATTTTCAATGCGGCAGATTTGTTCCCATATACTGCCAACCCAGAGGAAGACTGTGTGGTACGGCTAGAACGGGACACCCAAGTTGGAGACAGTTCTTGGATGAGGCACATGCCTTCGACTCAACCCCATGAGATTGAGAAGATTCTCGACACACAGGTGGCCAAGAGGACTCACAGGAAGGAGTATCTGCAATACCTTGTCAAGTGGAATCCAATCGAGGACATTTCATGGCTCAACGCGGCGCAAATACAGAAGGTGGGCTATTCTGTGGAGGAGCTCATGGAACGGAGCCATGACTTTCTTACCCCAGGAGCGTGATGCAGGAGCATCTAGCTGATGGATCATCATGACGAAAGGCTGTTTGGTCTCTGAGAGGACTGAAAAGGAAATTGCTAAGTGAACATTTTAGTTGTTTTTGTTTATGTTGTTTTAATTTAGTAAAGAACAGTATGTAGGAAGGTAGAGGATTAATTAGGTAAACTGTTGCAAGTAATTAATTTTATTTTCATGTCAACTTTTACAAGATTGTAACGTAGGACAATAAACAGTTTTTGGACCTAAAAAAATGTGTAGCCAATAGTAGTTAGGAGAAAATAGTTCCAGACAATTATTGAAAAGGAACATAATGCAATTGTAAGAGGTTCGACTTTTTGGAGAGAGAGTGAAATCTAATAAAATATCTTTGAGCGCACAAACTATTTTCCAATATCCTGTAACTGTTTATCTATCTGTCATTCTGTTAAATTGCCAGAAACAATGAAAGTACATTCTCTGTTTTATTCGACAAGCATGTACACACAAATGTGTTTCTATTTGTATTGATTCAAGCAGGCTTACAAATCAAAACAAGTTTGCAAACATAATTAAAGAATACATTGCAGAAATGAGGGCATATAATCCCTAAATTTATGAATCAAACGAGCGTAGAGGAATCTTCGAAGTTTATACTTAATTCAAGTATCAAAGGTAGAGACAAGATGCAAGCATTTCTGAACAACAAAGTCAAACAAATCATACAGGTACTTCTAAAGAATAAACCCTCTTGTTTCATTTATAAAATAAGCACAAGAATCTCTGTTTGAATACATACATTCACAAAAACCTCTGTTTAATTATACACAATAACGTTGTACAAGGTTTGAAGGGTTATCCTAGCATACGGGTTTAGAAACCCTATCCATAAACCAAACCCTACAGCAACTATCCACAAGAGGCACAGAGCAAGTCTAACAGCCTACGACACATACTAACGATAGTCTCAAGTCATTACAACCAACTGCTATAACCCTAGCATACAAAGAACAGAATACAAGTAACACGAATAATAAGGAACGACCCTACCCGGGTCAAGCCAACGCACCAAGGAGCCAAAGCCAAAACCCTCCAGGACGAACATAACTGCAACAACAAACATCAACCGAAGTTTGTGAGTCATCTGTGGCAAAGAAAGTAAAGACTGGAAAGAAAAAAACGAATCCAAGGTTCGAATTTACCTTGCAGAGACAGGACGCTTACCTTGCAGTCACCTAGGGTCACTCTGATCGCGAAGGAGCAAGTGCGTCAGTTACACAGTGTGAAAAGAAGAACGAATTGATAGCAGAGAACCAAATTTTACCTTAACATTGTGGAAGAAACCGAAGCTAAGACCCTGTGATCGCAACCTGTCCACGAAACAGAGAAATACAACCAGAGCACTCAACGAATAGTCGCATAGAAGGATTCAAGACCAAAAGGAGTCGCACAATCCAGCTAAACAACCAACATTGACTTGTACACAAAGAAATCCCATATTCCAACAAGTAGACTATAATCCATAATTCGACAGAAAGATTAAGTGCAAACAGAGAAACAAATAACGAAATAACTAGGTTCAAACAAGAGTTCATTACTAGACGGAGAAGCCAACAGGTTGCCAGGTCAAGAGCCGAGCCAGAGTACCAGAGGCAATATAAGGTTACACAGAGAAAATTGCACAGCATAACCATATTGCAAAACCCTCAAACCTCAACAGTTCACAAGCAAAATGACTGGGAGATAGGGTTTGAGACCCTCATACCAAAGCGGGAGTAACAATTTCAAGGAGTGGACACTTGTCCAATATTCATTAGTGTGGGTACAAATCATAAGTGCGGACCCCAAATCAATTATAATATCATTGCAATCAACTGCCAAATAAAACAATATCATATATAATCCAACTACTCATCATTAAATTCATTCCTAATCACATTATTAACATTGGTAAGTGTGACAAAGGTGCGTTGGACCCATCAATATGAGATTGATGGCTTTTAAGGATTATTTTGTACAAACCTTGGTATTCAATATACTAAAAATAAAAATACTACAAATTATAATAAAATTACTTTCACTCAATAAAATAACTTTAACACATTTTCTAAAAAAAAAAAAAATTGAAATGAGTAATTTTTAAATACATCTTCTAATTTAAAGAAAATTAAAAATTTATATAGTTTAACTAAAAACATAATTTTAAATGCCTAATGTACTTTCCCACTTTTCTTCTTGTATAGCTATCCTATGTTGATTCATTTTAGTAATTATTATTTATTTTTTTCACAAAAAACAAATAAACTAAAAAACATGATCAGAGACATTTGTGTCCAACATCACCCAAGCCCTAAGTACATTTTTAACGCCCTAATGATTTAAAAGTACAACCAATTTTTATTTTACGACTAAATTAACTTAGACAGTTTAATTATGGTTGATTCAATCTTCTTTACCAACTCGTAATAACGTCTAGTTAATTTATCTTCCAATGAATAGTAGAATTGCATATTCTATTGATCAATAATATGAACCTTACAAATACAAAAAGATGTAATATATAGAATGATAAGAAATTAAAATAATAAATATTATATTCAATAATATCATACCAATGTCAAACTAGGTGCATGATATTTATGTTTTTAATAATTACTACACACAAATTTCTATAGTACACTAATAATATAAAGAATACAATAAAAGTTATATTAAAAAAAAAAAAAAAAAAATTACTTAACAAAAAACTTCAATAAATTTTCTCTATATATAGAGTAACTTTCAAATGCATGTTCTGATTTAGGGAAAGTTTAAAATGTATCTGTTTTAACTAGTCATAATATGCACTTCATTTTTCTTCAATTTCTCGTAAAGGTTACCTCATATTGACCCATTTTAATTACTATTCATTATTTCACAAATAATGAAAAAAAAAAATATCACAATGCTTCGTTTTCATGATCATTCCAACACCAAAAAGACTTTAACATAGTCAACATTTTAATGGTACAACCAACTTATTTTTAAATAACTAAATTCAATGGCACAATCAACTTATATTTTAATAACTAATTTCAATTGGTATTTTAAATAATGCTTATTCAATATTTTTTACCATATTGTTCCATATTTATAGTATTTTTTTTAATAAATTCTATTTTTAATATATAAAATGTAATTTTAGGGAAAATAGTAAACTGTGAATGTTTTTATTAAAATCGTTAATGTGTTTCTCACTATTACTTGATTTTTTGTATGGCTATTTCATATTCATCTATTTTAATTACTATCTATTGTTTCACAAATGAAGCTAAATGATCCAAAATAAATGTTTAAAAGTATTTTTTCCAATATCAACTTAATCCCAAAAATAATTTTATGTCATTAACTATTTAATGGCAATGTTATCAGTATTGAACCATTGACCGAACTAGTAGACCCCCCGAAGAACTTGTGGAAACTAGACCGAAACTAGTTAAAAAGAAAAAAAGAAAAAAAAAATAGTCAACACAAAAATACATGAAGTATTCAAATTTTAAATAAAAAGATATCATGTGCAATCATATGAATCCAAACCATTTATACAAAAATATGCAAAAGTTCTCATTTATAGAGCATATAATGGTGCATCTAAACCAAAATAGCATTAAGTGTAGTCCATCTTTGAGCCAAAATTACATCAACAAACAAACTCTAGATGACCTCTAACATCCCAAAAATCATGTTACAACAAATACCAATGTATCATCAAAATCATTTCTTATATTGGAATCTCCATCATCAATATCACCCTTAAGTATTAAAATAAGATAGAAAAAGCTTAACATGTCAAGGTTTTGTTTGAATGATGAGTACATTTTTAGTAGGGTCATGACAAAGAAGTTCAATAATCAATGCCACTAACATTAAGGTATATAGAAGGTTTACAACTCTTACTTTCATACCCTCACGCATGATGAAATTGTTATAAAATGTAACTATGTTCGGTCTTCAATAATTTACCTGAGTCATTATGTATTGTACTTGTCAAAAGAATAAAGAAAATAAATTTTGTTATTGTAAAAATGACTTATTAAAGCATGGGTTTCATGCTTGGGTCATTATTATATTAGTCAAAGTCCCCATTGAAGACTCTTGGGATTAATATTGAGTTTATAGAGTCATTGTACATTCAAAGAGACCCTTCATCAGCTTTTGAATCATGTAAAAAGGTTTTGTATCAAGTCAAATATGAATTATGTACCCTCCACATCATGTCGGCCTAAGAGAGATCAAGTCGGCCTAAGGAACCTCATTCGACCCACAAGAAGTCTATATATACAAGGAGGTCGAAGTCATTTGAAGCATTCAATCTCAAGCAAGTTCGATATCTCAAGAAGATCTGGAGAAGTGTGAAGTTTGTTTTCTGGAGGTCAAAATAAGTGTGAGTTTGGGGAAGTCTATAGAGAGGAATTAAATCGAGATTTTGGTGCCTCTCTCTTTTTGTTTTGTGGTCTGGATTGGGAGATCAAAGTCTCCTAAAATTTCACTATTATCAGAAGCTGCATGTTTCCGGAAGCTACTGCCTAGTCGAAGTTGCTAGGAGATGTTGAAGATCTGGGAGGGTGACATGGTATGGAGGGAAATTCTGGTATTGGTCTAGGATAAAAGAGTCTCAAAGAATACTATTGAAAGGAAGAATTATCTTGACTGGGTTTTCCCCTTGAGGGGGGGTTTTCCCTGACATGTGCCTATATCTTGTGTCTCTTGTTTTGTGATCTTCATACACACATAATATTGTAATTTCTTGATGAAAGATAAGATAATAAACAAGTAAAATAAGCCAACACACTCACAAGTAATTAGCAACAAAGGAGAATCAAACACTAATCTAATATCTTGGATTTTCCAACATGGTATCGGAGCTAAGGTCAAGAGAAGTCAGAAATCACTTTGTTGGCATGGATTCTCCCTCTATGGTGAACTACATAAGATTGGGTTACAACATTGCTGGAAGTTGGACCAAGAAGGTCATGTATTACTTGTTCAATAAGGTTAAGAGTCAAGGATTCTTGGCTGCCCTTACAGGTTCTCTTACTGATGACAATGCATGGATCATTGATAATGGAGCATTGAGACACATGATAGGAGCATCGAGACACACTTCATACACTATCAAAGGAGCCATCCTCTCATGCAATGGAATTGGGTGACAACAAAAGCTATGATGTTAGAGGCATGGGATTAACATCATTGAAGCTGGATAATGGATCAAAGTTGCATCTCAACAACATTCTCTATGTTCTAGGTTTGAAAAAGAATTTACTTTCTATTCCTTATTTAGAATATAAAGGGGAAAGAATTGCTTGTGTTGACGGAAAAGTATTGGTTTGGGGAAAAGACTCTAGCATTGATAAAGGTAGGGTTATTGGAGTTCGTGAAGGAAGTCTTTATCTGGTCATTACACCATCTCCTCAAGCTTTGGTTCATATGGAAATAAGTCCAATAGAGCTATGGCATAGGAGGTATGGTCATATACATTACAAGATTATCCCTACTCTTAGTCAACTGGATCATGGTATTCCTAACATGAAGTTAGATCGTGAAGGTGTGTGCAAAGGATGCTCTTTGGGGAAACATACTAGAAACCCATTTCATAATAGTGAAACTAGGTCTAAAGAAATATTAGACCTCGTCCATTATGATGTGTGTGGGCCCATGTCTGACAAATCACTTGGAGGTCATTTTTACCATGTAACATTCATTGATGACCATTCTAGAAAGACATGGCTCTACCTACTCAAAACTAAAGATGAAGTATTTTATAAGTTCAAGGAGTTCAAGGTTGAAGTGGAAAACCTAACTGAAAAAAAAAAAAAAAAAAAAAAAAAAAAAAAAAAAAAAAAAAAAAAAAAAAAAAAAAAAA
>APFE030915166.1:0-89160 GCA_000404065.3 Pinus taeda | reverse complement strand
AGCAAGATGACATTTTTCTTTATAGTTTTTTTTTTTTTATATAAGGCAATGCAAATGGCATTTTCACTGTTTTTACAACTCTTGTGTGCATGCCTTGTCATCACTTTCTTTTTGTTTTTTGTTTTTACCATGTTTTCTTTTTCATTTTGTTGTGTTTTTATACATGAATTTGCTGTGTGACAAAGTGTTGGGGTTTTAATCATGTAGCATGGGGAAAAGTTAAGATTTGGATGGTTAGAAAGAACTAGGGTTTGATAGGATTTTAAAGGTAGGGTTGGTATGTTTAATTTGCCTATGAGATTAATGAAAATGACATATAAACATATGTGAATATCAATGGGAAAATGAAAGGAGGGATGTAAGGAAAAACTGCCTTGAAAACAAACAAACTGTCAAAGCATAAGCTTGCAAAACACCCATCATTCCTCCATGGATTTCTTGCATGAGATTATGATTGTAATCCTCCTTTTGAATCATCACACCACCACAAAGCACATAGAGGAGACATACCTCGGCAAATATAGGTGAGTTTGAAGAAGGTTTGCTAATTAAATGAATTTTTATGCCCTGAAAACCGCGCGCTGCCCAGATGTCCGCGCACCTCTCCCAGATGTCCGCGCACTGCCCAGGTAACCGCGCACCTCTCCCAGATGTCCGCGCGCACTAAAATTGCTGAATGCTGCCCGAAATCCTCTTCTTTGCCTTTAGACTTGTAAATTCTTGCTCCCAAATGCACAATGAGATTTTTTTTAAAGAGGGATTTACCTTTATATGCTTTCATTTTAAAAAAAAATTAAACTCAAAAACCCACTTTATAATGTTTATATTTTGACATTCTTTTTCACACTGTTTTGGAGTTATTTTGTCTTGAAATGAGCTCTTTTGATGCGTTTGACTCCGTTCTTTTTGCAAGTTGACCATCTGATGGACTGTGGAGAAGGAACCAGGGTTGTTGCCGGCACTTTAGCAAACTTCTGAAAATTTCTTTATTTTTACAAATTTGTCATGACCTTGGACTTAAAAACAGGGTTTTTAAATCCAAGGCATAAAATGATCTGTAGCTGATGAAAGTAACAATGAAACATATGTACATACCTCCCTCTGGCTTGTTGGGCACTCACTGACCTTGACTCGTGACCTTGACATAATTTTGACTCAAAACCCTAGACCTAAGACCACGGGACCTCAAGACAAAATAACGACAAGTATGACTCAATTACATTGTAGTATGACCTCATCCAGCAAAGCCAAGAAGGGAAAACAGACTAGCTCCTCCATTCAGTGTTATGGCATGCCTAGCGGGATGCAAAATTGACACTGATGAGACACCTAACCATGCATATGCAAAGAGCAATTGATCACTGATGGAGGGCTTAAGACCGACACTAACAGATTCTATAAATTAAACTGGATTTGGCATCAAATTTTTAAAGGAGTTCTCAAATGGCAAGCTAGGTTGCACTATTTGGATCTTTTCAAAAATTAAATGGATTGTGAAATAGTAGAAATGTAAGTTTTAGTAGAAATAAGGAGAAACTAAGACTTCCTTAATTTGACTTCAGTGGAAAACATGAAAATTATTAAAAACCATAATAGGGTGCTCTAAATAACAAATCCTATTCATCACAGTTTCTGTTAAATAATTGAGATTTTCATAATAACAGAGAGAGAGAAACAATGTTTAAACAAATAAACAAAAGAGACACATCACCATTTGGTACACCACATGAATCTTGTGAAAGGTCCTTGTACTATTGATGCTCCAGTACTTTGAAAAATTACAATATGCAAAGGAATTATTTTTAGAAATCAACCCTTAATACTTCAAACAGTGAAGAATTTATACTAATAATTACAAAAATCCTTTACAAAATCGTTGTCAAACCAACAATGTATTATTATCCTAATTACAAATAATACAATTCATTCCTGGCAGAAAAATAGGCCATGTAGACATCTAGAAAGCAAGGTGGCTCTCTTTTGATGGATCTGGTAGCTGAGTCAACCTGAAACTATGTTGTGTTGGTGTACTGACTATCGTGTTCGCTGATGTGCTAGTTGTTGTCTTATTGCACCTGATTTACTCTTCATTCTAGTAAATTAGAAAACCCCTTCCATCTCTTTTCATTGGGTATGGTCAATTCTATTACCCTCTAGTAAATTTAATCTACCTCTGTGTATTTGGAAAAAGTCGGCTTCACAGTAAAAATATGTTTTACCTCATTCTATATGTGGAATTCATTTGATGTGGTTTCCAAAAATGCCTTTGATATCACACTACCTTTTATTCCATTGACATTAATACTGCTTGTAGCCATTTCTTTCATCTTCTGGACATAATCTTCCGCAATGATCAATTTATCATTTATTACATAAATGTTGGGCAGCCCTTTCTAGATCAATGTTTCAATTCTGTTCCAGAACCTATTTACCTGCAGCTCTAATGTTTCACATTTTTCTTCCAACTAATCAATGAGATTCCTCTTAGTCAAGACTTTCTTGATTTCCAAAATAGTGGCAGCCTTTTCCCTGATTCCTAATTCTTCAAGCGCACATTTGGACTTAGAAATCAGGAATCTGATAATGTTGGAGGCTTATGTGGGCATGTCTCCAAGCTTCCCCCTTCCCTGAACAATGGTTTCTGTAGCTTTTTCTATTAATTCCTTTTGCTCAAGGATGATTTGGATAGATGGCCAAATCTTATTCATAGAATCTAGAATATTCATCCAAATGGTTTCCTTGACTTGGGCCAAGGTCTAACCAATTGAGGTATCCCTTTCTATTCTTTGAAACTTTTCCAAGAATCTCTGTGATTTTTGCATTTCATGGCTAGGTGAACAAAATCCTCATTAAACTTCTTATAACAAAACTCCTGTTGTTCTTTCATGACCAATGATGTCCAAAAGATCATTGGTTGTTAATTTCCTGCATCATCAAGCTTCTGCATTGCAAAATTAAATTTATTTTCCTGATAGTAAAGGAACATATAGATCAAAATGGAGGTGTAATTAAACACATGTTCTATGGGAAACTTTATAAATTGCTCATGAATGTTGTCAGCCAAGAACTAACGGAAATTGAACACAATGGAAGGCTTGTTGTCTATGGAAAATATAAAGAGGAAACCTAAAATGGGCTCATCTACCCAATGATCAGAGTAATAACCTAAAATATAGGAAATCATGGATATAATTTGTTTGGCTTGATTAGGGAATATGGAGGAAGGATATGGAGGATTCTTCTTGGATAACTGGGCATTCTTAGGCAAGAAGCTTTCGAAAATTTTGGCTTTGGTAGTGAAATTCAGCTTCTAATAAAGCTGGGTGAGGGCTTCTGAGGAGAAAGGAGTTTTATTTTCCACAGTGGGAGCCAACATTACTTGGTCTATGGACTGGGCAGTTATGGTAAAGAGGATGTCACCTAAAGGGCCCATGATAGCTCTTTCAGTAGGGACATAACATGCTAGACACTTTCTAGTAAACTCAGGGGCTTGGAATGTCAAGGGAAAGATGTAATGGGGAAGATTGGACTCCCAGAGCCCAATTTCATTAGTTTTATCTGTATGTTTTTCTTCTAACCTGCAGTATAGCTCCAAAAAATCACAGTCACATTGGGTTTCACTAATCCTATAATCTTTGTCAACCAAGGGGATATGATCTAAATCTACAGCGGGAGGGATTAATGGGTTAACAGGCTTATCTCGGGTTTTTCTCTTGGAAGGCATGATTGTATTAGTGAAAAAAAGAGGAATTGACATAAGACCTTACTGGGAAACAATTTGGGTAAAGAATTGTTAGGTGAAAGAAATAGAGGATTGACAACTATCAATTTTATGTCTTGGTCTAGTTGCAGAAAAGCTCTAAGAACGGTCGTTGCGCAAAGATGTCAGTTTACAGAGAAACGGAAGTGAAAAGGGAGGAGAGCGATAGGATGAGAAGTAAAGGGAGGAGAGTGTTGGCTTCAAAATTTATTTAGACATTATGAAAGTCCTATTGAAAAGGGCGCGAGACCGTTAAGTTCGAATAGTTACCTAGGAACTGAATTGAATGTTGAACGGTCATTTTTCCGGGAACGCATTTAAGTGGAAAACAGCTAGGTGAGGTGGTGGGAGGAGAGTGGTGGAGGAGTCATGGTGGGGGCGCGGTAAAGCAAGTGAGGGGGTGGTGGTTTTGAAGGGTTTAGTGAATGGTAAGTAGTTTCGCAATGGGGGGTGTGAAATCGTGAGGAGGTGACACATAGGGTATGGGGCCCAGCGGGGAATCAACATTTTCAGACCCCCCCCCCCCTCGACGATAAAGGCAAGATGGAGAGGGGTGGCCGAAGAACAATAAGGACCGTGGATGCTGAGTGGGAACAGCTCCCAATGCTTCAATGGCACTGTTGGTTAACTGCGAACGACAAAAAGATTTGTCCATATTGGTTTTATGCTTTCGCCTTTTTGACTTACAATAAAGGTCGAAGGTGAAATATATATAAACACACTTTATCCTATCATGCACATTTTTCCCTTTTCACCATATGATTAAAACTTAGGATAAAAATGACATAGGCAAATATTTATAAAAACAACTAATTTACCTACCCATAACTAAACTAACATTTTATTTTTTCTATAGGGTGCACTTAGACTAGCAAACCCACATTATTTTCTTTTATACATAATGAAAAACTACCTGACCTACCCCTTATTTCTCCTATTGATTCAGATTAAACAATTGAATCAATGTCATTTTCTACCTAACCACTGATTTACCCAGATTAGACTGTTGGGCAAATCTTTGTTCTCTAACCTAACTTACATAAATTTAAAGAAGTTTAACCATGATTACACTTTATGATTAAATAAAATAGCTAGTGATGATGGCATCTTGAACAAGATGCACACAATCTTTAATTTAGAATGATGAAGGAAACTATCTATTAGTAGTGGCATTTAGACTTGCAACACTTTCAGTATTATTCCTCTTTTTTATTTTTTCTTTTGATGGGGTTCTTTTTTTCATTCTTTTTGAATAATTTTGTTTTTTTTCTCTTTTTGTTATTTATACCCTCTTTTCATTTTTTTATTCTATTTTTTCTTTTATTTGGAAATCATTGGCAGATTGACAAGTATTTACAAAATAAGATTCCTAAGATACAATACTCAAATACCTTGAGATCCTATAAATTATAGGACCTTAACAATTGCTTCAGCTGGGGATGGCACTCTCCGTATGAGGTGCCAACAATATTAGATCAGTAGACTTAAGTATTTTATTTCAGCGATATCCACACCTGATTTCCTTTGTTGCAGTACTTATGGTAACATATCAATGGAATTTTAGGGCCTTCTCTACGGGCTTCAACTCTTGTTAATAGGTCACCCAATCCAAATAATAAAGACATTGATATTTACAATGATTAGTGCTAGAAAAATATCTATTGCACAGAAAAATAGTGCATCAACATTCTCCCATTCATAGGTCCACCAGGCATCTATGTCCCATCTAGACGTTGGAAAAAAAATTCATTATGTCCTTGGAAAGCATAAATGACATAAGGGCATGTCCATAGATTGTCTAAATTTCCATGCTTTCCTTTGTCCTCTCTTCTAGAATCCCAGTTTAAAAATCTATCACCTAAAGTGAAGTAATCTACTTTGGTTCTTCTATCAAAAACATTCTTGATATTCTCCTAGATGACCTAAGCATTATTATAAACTTCTTCC
Source organism: Pinus taeda (assembly GCA_000404065.3). NCBI lineage: Eukaryota > Viridiplantae > Streptophyta > Pinopsida > Pinales > Pinaceae > Pinus > Pinus taeda. The sequence goes on along the minus strand of APFE030915166.1, from coordinate 83,453 downwards.
CTGGATTGCTTCAATTGGATTGTCTAGTCAATTCTCCTTTGGATGTCATTTGGTTCAACCTACAATTCCTTAATTATCTTCATGACTAGAACTCCCAAAGAGGATGGAAAAACAACATCCATTCCATTAACCAATTGGTATGGTGACATGCCAATTGATTTCCTTGTGGTGAGCCTATCAACGCAAAGTGAATTTATCAACTTGTTGTGCCATGACTTTTTGTTCTCTTCTAACAACTTCTTAATAATGTTTATCAGACTCTTGTTTGAAGATTCAACCAACCCATTACCTTGTGGGTAATAATAAATTGAATTCCCCAACATAATATGGTATTTGTTGTGGAAATCTATCATTTTCTTAGATTTAAAAGTTGCAGCATTGTCTGTAATGAGCTTGTTTGGACAGCCAAATCTAGACAGGATATTGGTTTCTAATAATTTGATGATAACAACATATGTGGCTAGTTTGGAGGGTGTGGCCTTAATCCATTTGGTGAAGTAGTCAGTAGCGGTGAGGATCCATTTATGTTGGTCAGAGGATGGTGGATGAATTTCTCCAATGAAATCCAATCCCCATTGTTGGAAAGGACTTTCAACATATATGGGTTTCAAAGGTAAAAGCAGTAGCTTTCTTTTCCCCTAAAAAATTTGGCATTTATGGCAAGAGGTTACCTTCTTATGAACATATGGGAAAAAGGAAGGCCAGTAAAAACCAGCTCTAATGATCTTATTAGCAGTGGTTTTCTAGTACATATGGCCATTGCAGTCACGTTCATGGAATTCCTGCATTGTTATTTCTGCATCATCTTTCAACAGACACTTTAGTAGAATACCACCAACATCTTTCCAATATAAAACATTATCTATGATGCAAAATTTTGTTGTTTTTAACTTTAGAAATCTAGCCTTTGTCTTAGTAAGACCAAGAGGAGCATTCAAATTGAATAAAACATAAATAAGGTCTGCATACCATGGTGAGGTCATGAAAGCCTCATCTAATTATGGAGTCGCTTATTCCTCTTGATCATCCAATGCAGCTACAAAGTTAATATCCAAAGCATTAAAGTTATATTCAGCCATCAATTTGGCTAATCCTTGTCCTTTGATAAGCTTGGTTGGCTTGATTTCCATGTCATACTCAATAATAATGGCAATACATTTGCCTCTTTTTCCATCTGGTCCATTCTGTTTCAAAATATCCTTAACTACATCATTTGGTACATAAGCAATTATGTGAGAATGGAGGATATATACTCTGAAGACTTTAATTTCTTTTATCAATGCAAAGGCCTATTTTTCCATTATATTATATTTGAGTGCATCATCCCTTAAAGCCTTGCTAAAGAAAGTAATGGGTTGTTCATATCCATCATCATTTTCTATAAAAGGATAGCCATAACAGTATGTTCAAAAGCAAATGAAAAAATTATAAAATCCTTAGTAAAATCTGGACTGATAAGGACTGGTGCTTTTGTCAATGCTTGTTTAACTTGGTCAAATGATTGCCTAGCTTCAATGTTCCATCTTATTTCTAAATCTCTTTTTAGCATGTTTGTTATGTTTCTAAGAAGTTCTGCAAGATTAGGAATAAATCTTCTTAGGAAGTTTATTCTACCAATAAATGAATAAAGTTCCTTAATGTTTCTTGGATGATTGTTTTTTATAATAACTTCAATCCTTTAGGGATCAATTTGTTGAAAAATGTGCAACAAGAAATGTTAAATTTAGAATGTGATAAAAATAGAACTGCTAAAAATAGCATGTCTAAAAATAGCAGTTTGGCTAGTGAGGTCATTGGCCACCTTGGGTGAGAGGTGAAACTGTTAAAAATAGAAATTTCTAAAAATAGCATTCTTGGGTCCCTTCCTATTTATAGCAATCCCTATTCTATCAATAGGAAGTAAAATTAATTTTGGTCTTAGCAACAGTTGGAAATATTAATTAATTAATTCAGTTTAGTTAATTAGTTAAGGAATTCAAATTTGAAGTCTTTGTGAGCATGCACATGAGTTGTCCCACTGATTGAGGAATTTATCCTTAATTTCCTTCACTGGTTGAGGGAATAAATATGAGTTCTATAATGAGAGAATCAATTGACTTAGTTCTAACTAGTCAAGTCCAGATAGATTATTTTAACAAGTTGCTAAAATAATAAAATATAGTTTGTTAATGCTTGCATGCGTGACAACTATTATTTTAGATAACTGAGGATTCACTCATGGATAACTGTTGCATGTCAGTTCTGTCAGAGACCTAGTTGAGATCAGATGAGGGACAATGTACTATCAGATGCTTGGATATTTCTAGTAAGTATTCCTTGCATGGAGAAGGATCTATCTCCAAGAGAAATATGTATCATAGGAGATTGGAGGACTTGTGGCCTATATATTGAGGCCTAGGTAGTCTATGATCTTCATCTTCTGATTACAGAGATAGCAGGATAGCTATTGAGCTTATCTTTTTGTATGTTGTTGAGGATCTCCACTTGATTGATAATACAGAGTTGGGGTTTTATGCTGGTGCTTTCTCCAGTGATATATTCTATGTTATGTCTGATTATTTCTCTTGATCAGTTATGCATGTTTCTACTTGATGTTGCTCATGAATTCGATTATGCTTTCGCTTAATGTTTTGTAGAAGTAGAACAAGTATTATGCTTTAGGACATTGCATATATCGGTTTGTTCTACAGGTGAAATTTCTACATGGTATCAGAGCACAAGTGATCAAGCAAGAACAGTATACTAGCAAAGAAATTCGAAGTTTATTATTCGGGATATAGATCTCAAGTTCTTATCACATTTATTTCATCGATGGCGTTCTATGGTTTGAGGCTTGAGTATGCCCTTGATGGTAGCTCAAACTATATAGCTTGGAAGGATCACATGGAGGAATTTTTGGAAGATAATGGCCTAAGGATTTCATTGATCAGGAAATTCCTAAGCCTACTGACAAGACTAAGCAGGTGGAATGGAGGAAGTGTGTGGCTAGAGCTAGGAGAATTCTCCAGGAGGGAGTGCGAGATTGCATTGTCTCGAGCCTCCATGGGAAGGAGACTCTGCATGCAATGTGGAAAACATTGAAAGATTTATATCAGAATAGTAGTGATCAGAGGAAGCTGGCACTGAAGGACAAACTTCGAAAGATAAAGTGTGGAAGGGATGAGACGATCTCTATGTATCTGACCAAGCTCATCACATGCAGGGATGAGCTTGCAAGTGTAGGGATCATGACATCGGATGAGGATATGGTGAGTCTAGCACTCCTTGGCCTTCCTAAGCATCGGTATAGCTACCAGGACTCTGTGAATGGAAGGGAGAAACTACTAGATTGGGAACGACTATGGTCGAATTTGATGCAGGAGGAGATTAGATGGAGCACCAAAGACAGTTCTTCATCCATGCATGATGAGGAGAACTATGCCTTAGCAAGTAAGGCTAAGAAGAGGAAGGAGAAGGCTTCTCTTTCCGAATATAGTTCTTCCAATGATGGGAAGAAGGTTGACAAATCAAAGTGCGATGCTTTCGTTGTCATGAGGTGGGCCATTATGCTGTAAATTGTCTATGGAGGAAATCCAAGAAGGGATCCGGGGAAGGATTTGAAGGTGAGGCACGTGCTTCACAGTTTGAGTTGGATTTCACACTCTTCGCATGCATGGTTTCATCCATGGTGGGATGTGGTTGGTTTCTTGACAGTGGAGCTTCTTTCCACATGATCGGCGACAAGAGTTTGTTCAATACTTTGGAGGAGAAAGATCTCCAGATACTCATAGCGATGGGTAATGATGAGAAGTATGGCGTCTCAGGTGTAGGCACGGTTATTTTTCAGAGGGAGAATGGATCTCGCCTTACCTTGATCAATGTCAAGTATGTACCAAGACTGAAGAGAAACTTGGTGTCGATCGCGATGTTGGAAGACAAAGGCTATGATGTAGTCTTCAGTAAGGGAAAGGTTTTCCTTAGACACATCATCACTAGACAGGTGAAGCAGATTGGTTCACGGGTCAAGAACCTGTATGCTCTTGATGTTCAAGATGCATGCAAAGCCTTGAGCAGCAAGGCAACTGATCGAGACTTGGTGGTTGAGAGGGAAGGTATGTTACCTCTCAACATGCAGAGCCAGAAGAAGTCTAAGACGATTATGGAGGAGCCATGATTGGTGCAGCAACTTCAAGAGGTTGTGTAGTAGCCACAACAGGGGAAGTTGAGTGGAGATCAAGTAGAGACATCTATCTACTCATGCAGAGACCTCCAATAGGGGGAAACTTCGAGCCAGGTGGGCTGAGGGATCACATGCAACCATACCTCCAGGTAGGAGGTGGGGCGATATAAAGTGTTCGTCTCAAGGAGGAGGGGTAGGATCCTTGAGGTACCCAACTTCTTGGATGATACCTTGCTACAGGAGCCCCAATGTGGAGTAGTAGGAACTGACTGATTGGGTAGAGACAGATGCAGATGGAGCGGCAGAGAGAGTGACAGTGCAAGGAATCCCAGGACAGTGCATAGCTAGCAGACTATAGCAATGCGAGAGGCACAAGTGTTTTGCACAGTGCTAGGTGGCACAGAGAGGTGTGCAATGGTGCGAGATGCATGGAGATGTTGCAATAGCACAAATGTCAGAGATGGAGCACTTGTCAGCAGCAGGTAGAGCTTTAGCATCAGAGTATGTTACTAGCCCAATAGAGTGGTCAGTTGGAAGTGTTTTTGTTCCAAATGTTGTTGGAGCAAGTGGACTAGGTAGATGTGTTGCATGCAGAACATTCCAGAGTTACAGGATCAGGTTCGAGAGGAAGACTTTCTTATTGAGAGGGAGTGTTGAAAAATGTGCATCAAGACATATTAAATTTAGAATGTGCTAAAAATAGACCTGCTAAAAATAGCATGTCTAAAAATAGCAGTTTGGCCAGTGAGGTCATTGGCCACCTTGGGTGAGAGGTGAAACTGCTAAAAATAGAAAGTCTAAAAATAGCATTTCTGGGTCCCTTCCTATTTATAGCAGTCCTTAGTCTATCTATAGGAAGTAAAATTAATTTTGGTCTTAACAGCAGTTGGAAAATATTAATTAATTAATTCAGTTGAGTTAATTAGTTTAGGAAATTCGAATTTGAAGTCTTTGTGAGCATGCACATGAGTTGTCCCATGATTGAGGAATTTATCCTTAATTTCCCCACTGATTGAGGGAATAAGTATGAGTTCTATAATGAGAGATCAGTTGACTTAGTTCTAACTAGTCAAGTCCAATTAGATTATTTTAACAAGTTGTTAAAATAATAAAATATAGTTTGTTAATGCTTGCATGCATGTGACAACTATTATTTTAGATAATTGAGGATTCACTCATGGATAACTGTTGCATGTTAGTTATGTCAGAGACCCAGTTGAGATCAGATGAGGGACAGTGTATTATCAGATGCTTGGATATTTCTAGTAAGTATTCCTTGCATGGATTAGGATCTATTTCCAAGAGAAATACATATTATAGGAGATTGGAGGACTTGTGGCCTATATATTGAGGCCTAGGTAGTCTATGATCTTCATCTTCTGATTACAGAGAGAGCAGGATAGCTATTGAGATTATTCCTTTTGTATGTTGTTGAGGATCTCCACTTGATTGATAATACAGAGTTGGGGTTTTATGTTGGTGCTTTCGCCAGTGATATATTCTGTGTTATGTCCGATTATTTCTCTTGATCAGTTATGCATGTTTCTACTTGATGTTTCTCATGAATTCAATTATGCTTCCGCATAATGTTTTGTAGAAGTAGAACAAGTATTATGATTTAGGACATTGCATATATCGGTTGTTCTATAGGTGAAATTTCTAGACAATTTTAATACCTTCCTTAGATATGATATGACCAAGAATTTTTCCCTCTTCAAGGCCAAGCAGTGTTTTCTTAGGATTTAATGAAATCTTAAACTGCCTACATTTCTCAAATACTCTTCTCATATGTGACAAATGTTATGGGTCAGTTTTAGAATTAACAGTGATGTCATCTAGATAGATCACTATAAATCTGCCAATTTCATCAACAAAAGAAATATCCATGTCCCTTTGAAATGTGGCTCCAACATTCATTAACCCAAAGGGCATCTTCACATACATGAAGTTACCCCATGGAGTAGTAAATATTGTTTTATCTTGATCATCAAAGTGTACTAAAACCTGATTATAACTTGAGAAACAATCTAGTAAAGAAATATTAGAAGAGCCAATTACCTTATGTAGAATATGATCCATTTTTGGTAAAGGGTAGTTGTCCTTTAGGGAGACTTTATTAAGGTTCCTAAAATCTATGCACAATCTTATTTCACCTGTTTTCCTCCTAGTTGGCATAATATTGGAAACCCATTTAGAGTACCTAAGAGCAATTGTGACTTTAGAGTCATACATTCTCTTAATTTCCTTCTTAATTAAAGGCATCATAACTAGATTTATTCTTCGGATCTTTTGTTTAAATGGTTTTTGATCTTTTTTAATTGGAACGTTGTGTTGTATAATCTTTGTATCATATGTTTTAAGATCTTCATAGCTCCAGGAAAAAACATCACTGAACTCCTTGAATAAAGCAATGTATTTTTGTTTTTTAGCAGTTGGGATTGATTTAGATAGTTTTATGATTTTAGGGTCTTTTTCACTGCCTATGTTACAATCTTCTAATGTTGTTCATGTGGGCTCAATCTTAGGCTTTTTAGCCACATCATTGAAATCAAATAATTCTTCTAATGGAACTAGGCCTCTAGGTAAAACATTATCCTTTAGCTGGAGTGTTTCAAATTCTTATTTTTTTGGGTCTATTTCAAGCAATTCTAATTTATTTACAACTTTATCTATGGGTGTATTTATATCTGAATTTTCTGACTGCCTTTCTAAACTAGAATGTACAACTTCTTGATTTTCTAATTCAGATTCCAAATCTATACTATCATCTTGAAACTCATCTTTAGATTGCAGAAAATTTTCAATTTGTTTATCACTGCCAAACACCTGCCAATACCTCATATTATCTAGTACAGTTGGTCGATGTTTCACTTCCACTGTATATTCTTGATTAGGGTAAGGCATTTTACAAGAACTAGCTGAAAAAGCCAGATTGTTTGGAATGATATTTTGTTTTCTAGGAATTGCAGAAAGGTCATATTCAAGAAAACTCTCTAGAAAATAAAACACATCATTTTTGTATGCTGTCATCCTGGGGTGTTTAGCTGAATATTCTTCTTTAATTTGTTTTATAATTAATTCAGCATCCCCTTGAGGCACCTAATTTTTTCAATAAGTGCAATCATAATATAAGGGCTTCATATTCTTCTAGGTTGTTGGTACATTGGAAGTTTAGCTTGTATGAGTGACCCTCAGCATGATTGTTTCATGTGTTTACTACCCATATTCCTGCTCCATAACCATCTTTGCTACAAGAGCCATCAAAGCTCATGTTCCAAAGAGGTTCAGGAGGAGTACTTGGTTCTATTGTTTGTGTTTGGTTTGGGTATGTTTTAGAAATTTCAGTTTCAGCATTGATCACCTGAGTGTTAATGTCTCCATCATTATAAAGAATGAAAGAGTCTAAATCTGTGTGGACAAAGTAAAGTGGATAGTTGTGAGGTTTCTCTTGACTACTCACCATGAATTTCATCAAACTTTCCCTATATAATATTCTTTGCTGCCCAAAAACTGGTATGGTGGCAGAGGCCATATCCATCTGTAGGGTACCTTGTAATTTTTCTCCCCATGAGTGTGACAACAGCATGCCATACTTAGGGGGAATATCAACGACCACTATGTCCATTACTATACTTTTGGCAAGGATTTGAGCTAAAGCAACAGATAGGTCTTTAATGAGACTTAGACATCTTACTTTGTTGGAATCAAAAGAATACAAGTCTTTATAAGGTTTGGTAATGTCAAGTCCTAATTTCTCCATACCAGATTTAGGCATTAAATTGTGGGAAGCACCTGAATCCAACATAGCATTATGGAGAATCTTGTCATGAATATTTAGGCTAACATAGAATGGAGGAATTCCTCCTTCCTGTGGTTTGCCCTCAACTTCCAGTCCAAATAAGAGTTCACGCTGGTCATCATTCAGATTTACAGAATATTTGTTTTCCCCTGTGTTAAGATCTTTCATCACTTGGGGTCTATACATGTTTTTCTTCATTAGCTCTATTAGAGGAATAGGAATTTTCAGCTTTGCTAATTCATTCTCAATATTGAACGATGTTTGAATCTTAACTAGGTTGGGAAGTTCAGGTTGATCTACCATTTCTTTTGTCATATGCTCTTTTCGCTAACTTGTGGTTGGGGCATCTGTTTGAGTAGTTTTAGAAACACTGTCAATTGTCTTTTTAACAGGAATTTCCACTTTCTTTTTACCAGAATTGTCAACATTTCTCTCAGGAATACTTTTTGTGGTATTCCTAGGATCAGTTTCAGAGGGTTTTTTAGCAAGATTATCTGAGTTCTTGCTGTTGAGAGGGTCTGAATTCTTTTTTCTCCTAAGACTATACTGCCTATAGACCTCCATGATGAAATTCTCGAAACCTTGTTTATACTCATCTGATTCTTCAGAGTCTAGTTCAGTTTGAGCTAGGAGAAAAAGTTCTTGCTCTTCTAGAGTAAGAAAAATTGTTTCCTGCTCATTTATTCTGATCAATTTTATTTGATTATCCTCTAAATCTTCAATAGCATTACCTTCATCATCAGTGTATTTTTCCTGAAAAGGAGGCCGAATCTATTGGTCTTGACCCTTTTGTTCTCTTTGTTTGATTTGGGGAACATTCCTTCTAAAGTTTTGGTTTCTATTTTGAGAAGCATTTTGGTTCTCTCTCACTTGAGTTTGGTCATTTATGTTTACTCTTTGCATCATCTAATTCACTACCCTCACTAAGTTATCAATTTTATGATCAGAGGCAGAAGTGGAAGGCTCTTCTTTTATGGTAACCCTATGTTCAAATTTTAATTTGGCCTTCTTGGCTAAGATGTTAGCTTCGACTTTTATGGCATCAGCTTGTATTTCTTCCAAAATTGTCAGGTCTCTCTCTCTAAGTTGATATTCCATGTCTACATCAAAACCATCAAGAAAATCAATTAAATCTAGGCCAAGGGAGAGCTTGATGTCTATTGGAATGGAATTGTAAACAGTATTAAACCATCCACAGTATTCTTCCACACTTTCATTTGGCCTTCTTTTCAATCTTTTATATTCATTTAGGAGTTGAAGTGGATTTTTCTTGATCTCCCACCTATCTAAAAAAGTTTGATGGAAAGCATCAAGGTTAGCTATATTTCCTGCAGGTAAACTCCTAAACCATTTTTTGACATCACCTCCTAAACTTTGAGCAAACAATTTCATTTTTACATCAGCTTCATCTGCTTCCTAAAGGTCAAACACATCATTCATTTTATGCACATGATGTTGGGCAGTATGAGAACTAGTGTTATCAAAAATCAGAATTTTAGATTGATAATCTCCAGGCATAGCATTTAGCTGGCATGGTAACACCAAAGGTGCATACCTACCTGCCATAGCTGGTGTAAAAGATTGACTGGAAGTTGGTCCTGTGGTAGGTGTAGTTGTGATAACTACAAGGATAGTAGGAATAACAATCTGAGATATCACAGGTGAGGAAGTAGAAACTGGAATGAGTAGGACTAGGGGCTTGTAGATTAATAGACTGGGAAGATTGGTTGGACAAAGAAGTTGATGCAACAATTAAAGTTGAAAATTCAATAGATTGTTGAATATAAGCTTCATTAATGGCTTGGTTCAAAACCCAAACTAGATCCTATAATTTATCAAATTGTTGAAGGGATTCAAGATCATGGTATGTTTCAAAAGGCTAGGTTTGGGGGATATATGGTTGTAGTATGGTTTTTTCAATGACAGATTGATCTACAAAAGTCTCATATTTTGATTTAAACAAATTATGTTGGAAAGGCAAATCAAACTCTATATCTTGAATAGTTTCAAACTTCTCTAGAAGAGTGTTAGACCTTGACAAAGGACTATTCTCAGGAAGAGAATTGGACCTAGACAATGGACTATTACTACCTTGACTCTCTGTAAAGCTTTTCTTTCTCACCAATTTCTCTGGATTATCTACAAATTCAGCAAGGTTGGGATCAGGGTGAGCTTTAGTAAAAATTATTTTGGGAGCCAGCTCTATTAAAATTCATCACACAACTAATAAAATAAAAATTAAAAATAAACTTAAATATATACAAGGTAACAACCTTAGATCATGTATTTCATTAAGATAATAACATTTTTTGTTTAATTGAAATATTGATTAAATACCAGGGAATAATGATTTTTCAATCTAAAGGGTTTTCGTTCCCCAGTATGGTCGCCACTATGTTGTCGTTCTGTATTTTTTACGTTGAGGGAGTAAACACGTAGGGCAGCGTCAACACCACTTTGGAAGCTGGGATCTACCCCTGTCAGCTTTAGAGAGGGATCTCTCTTTAAAATTTAACTTTGTTTTAGGTAAATTTTAGACTAGTTATGATTGTACTGATTGTTTAGATTTGATTGGTTTGGTTGATTTAAGTATTATAATTCCATTAGGCCATGGAGTCTATAAATTAAACTAGATTTGACATCAAATTTTTAAAGGATTTCTCACAGGGGAAGCTAGGTTGCACTATTTGGATCTTTTCATAAATTAAATGGATTGTGAAATAGCAGAATTGTAAGGTTCAGTAGAAATCAAGGAGAAAATAAGAATTCCTTAATTTTACTTCAGTGGAAAACATGAAAATTATTAACAACCATAATAGGGTGCTCTAAATAACAAATCTTGTTCATCACAATTTATGTTAAATAATTGAGATTTTCAGAATAACAGAGAGAGAAAAACAATGTTTTAAACAAATAAATAGAAAAAACACATCACCATTTGGTACACCACATAAATCTTGTGAAAGGTCCTTGTATTATTGATGCTCCAGTACTTTTAAAAATTACAATATGCAGAGGAATTACATTCGGAAATCAACCCTTAATACCTCAAACAATGAAGTATTTATACTAATAATTACAAAAATCCTTTACAAAAATCGTTATCAAACCGACAGTGTATTATTAGCCTAATTACAAACAATACAATTCATTCCTGGCAGGAAAATAGGCCACGTAGACATATGGAAGGCGAGGTGGCTCTCTTTTGATGGATTTGGTTGCTGAGTCAACCTAAAACTATGTTGCATTGGTGTACTGACTGTCGTGTTCGCTGATCTGTTGGCCGTTGTCTTACTACACCTAAATTACTCTTTAGTCTAGTACATCAGAAATATCTTCCCATCTCTTTTCATTAGGCATGGTCAATTTTATTACCCTCCAGTAAATTTCATCTACCTTTGTGTATTTGGAAAAAGTCGGCTTCACAGTAAAAATATGTTTTTACCTCATTCTGTATGTGGAAGTCATTTGACATGGTTTCCAAAAATTCCTTTGTTATCATACTGCATTTTATTCCACTGACCTTAATACTGCTTGTGGCCATTTCTTTCATCTTCAGGACATAATCTTCCTGAGTGATCATTTTATCATTTATTACATAAATGTTAGGCGGCCCTTTCTAGATCAATGTTTCAATTCTGTTCCAGAACTTGTTTACCTGCAACTCCAATGTTTCACATTTTTCTTCCAACTCATCAATAAGATTCCTCTTATTCAAGACTTTCTTGGCTTCCAAAATAGTGGCAGTCCTGTCACTGATTCCTAATTCTTCAAGCTCATATTTGGAATTAGAAATCAGGAATCTGATAATGTTGGAGGCTTCTATGGGCATGTCTCCAAGCTTCTCCCTTCCCTAAACAATGATTTATGTAGCTTTTTCTCTTAATTCCTTTTGCTCAAATATGATTTGGATAGATGGCCAAATCTCATTCATAGAATCTAGAATATTCATTCAAATGGTTTCCTTGGCTTGGGCCAAGGTCTAACCAATTGAATTATCCCTTTCTACTCTCTGCAAATTTTCCAACAATCTATGTGGTTTCTGCATTTCAGTAACACGAGAAGCTTCATCTTTGGCGTTTTTTACTTCTAAAGCTTTGAGTTGATCCTACAAAGTATTGGTTTTTTTTTACTGGATGGACATTTTCTCCAGTGTCTTGGTCACCTATTCAGCACTTGCAATATGTGTAGAAGAAGTAGTTGCAGTGGTTGTTCATGTTGGTGGAAGCTGAGAAATGGGTATGGCATCCAGGGGGACAATAGCCATCTTCTGACTTTGTTCTTTCTCCTTTACCATCTTCTCCATCTCAGCCCCCATCTGTCTAATTTGTATGTTTTTCTCTATAATCGACTTCATCATGTCTGTCTTCTAGTGCTTCATTTTCTTTAGTGTCCTTGGTCAATGGGTCCTCTATGGCTGGAACCTTGAGTTGCTTTCTCAAGGATGGAATGTCCAGATTCTTCTTTTTGATAATCTCCTCTGTAGCATTGACATATTTAGGGTCATACCGTATCGTTACCACCAAATCCTCCAAAGACTTGATCCTGTTATCTTTTTCCAAGGAGGACACCTCCTCCATTTTCAACTGAGATTGAACATTAGCAAATGAAACCTACAACTTGGATAATGACATAGTAGTGTTAGTCAATGTAGAAGATATCATCTCACCAGTTTGCTTGTGCATCTCCATTTGATCAATGGGATGAATTTCTTTGGTGCTAAACTCAAAGGTAGTGCTCTTGTAGTCTATTGTTGTTTTTGGTTGTGGAACTTGAGCCTCAAAGGAAGGCCATCTGCATCTTTCAATGCTTTGTGTCAAAAACTAACAACAATCTGCTCTGTGAGTTGGAGGTCTATTTCCAAAACTGATTGTAGGTACTATTTTTAAGAATCTCATTTTTATGCTTAATCTCCCTATACCAATCAAAAATTGTCTTTTCTTTCTCTCCTTGGACACTCCGGGATTCTAACTTTGTTTCCTTCTGACCCTGTGAGGATGAAGGTCCAGTAGGAGATGTCATAAATTTGCTGCTTGCAGGTGGTGAATCTGTAATTATGATAGCATCCTTCTCTTATGTCTCTTTGTCCACATATGTCCTAGGAGTCAATTATGTCCTCTTCTTGTAACTGATCCTAAGCTCTTTGACTCCACTTCTTTTTGTCGATGATGACCCTTCCTCCCTGTGTCTTTTGCTTGATTTCTTTTGAGGAGTGGGAGTCTGCAAATTGGAAGTAGAAAAGAGTTCTTCTTCAACTTCCTGCAAAGTGTTTTCTATCCATTCCAGTTGATTGGCATACTTCTCTATTTCATGGATGTAAGGAGTTCTTTTATTCTCCACACTGAGCTTTGAAATAATTCCACATGGGTCATAAGACCATGTAAAGCTCAGACTAAACTTCATTTATTTAAGCATCTTGCCTGCTTCTTCACCTGTTGTCCTGGTATTACATAAAAATGGGTCTACCTGTGTCTTTATTCAAAACTGTGATTTCTTCTTGGCCACGACAAAATGAATGTCATCAGAATTCAACATTTGTCTAATATACTCTAGGGAAAAAATGCTCATAGGGAGGTATTTAGGGAGTTTGTAGGGTGCCAATTCACAACCATAAACTTTGATCTCAGTGTAGTTTTGGTATAATACCAATCCCTAGTCTTTGCCTGATCTGTTAGGTGCAAAATTCTCTTGATTTCTTCACTGATTCTGGGCTGTGTAGAAATGTTAAGTATTTTCATGGTTGGGTGAACAAAATCCTCAATAAACTGCTTATAAGAGAACTCTTGTTGTTCTTTCATGACCAATGATGTCCAAAAGATCATTGGTTGTTAATTTCCTGCATCATCAAGCTTTTTCATTGCAAAATTGAATTTATATGCCTAATAGTAAAGGAGCATATAGATCAAAATGAAGGTGTAATTAAACACGTGTTCTATGGGAAACTTTATAAATTGCTCATGAATGTTGTCAGCCAAGAATTGATTGAAATTGAACATAATGGAAGGCGTGTTGTTTGTGGAAAATATGGAGAGGAAACCTAAAATGGGCTTATCTACCCACTGATCGGAATAATAACCTAAAATATAGGAAATCATGGATATAATTTGTTTGGCTTGATCAAGGAAGATGGAGGAAGGATATGGAGAATTCTTCTTCAGTAATTGGGCATTCTCAGGCAAGAACATTTCGAAAATTTTGGCTCTGGTAGCGAAATCTAGCTTCTGATAAAGCTGGGTGAGGGCTTCTAAGGAGAAAGGAGTATTATTTTCCACAGTGGGAGTCAACATTATTTGGTCTATGAACTGGGTAGTTATGGTAAAGAGGATGTCACCTATAGGGCCTTTTGTAACTTAAGAAACCAATTTCCCGTTTGTAGAGAAATTGTGCTTAAGACATTAATAAGTATTGTTTGTTGTCACTTATTTCTCACTTTATTATTTTTTGTATTCTCAAATGAAGGACCTGGAAAACTTGGTCTTTAACCCTTAGTACATATGTGACCAGAAAATCTCAAAATTCCATTTTTTTCTAGATACAAATGATGAATGAAGAAAGCTTGAAGGAGAAGTTAAAGATAATATATTGCTTAACGCAGAAACTATTATCCGTCACTTAGAATAATTATGAAAATGAGAACTGAATCATAGACAATATGTTTCTTAACACAGAAACTACTATCTGCGATCCTTGGAGAAGTTAAAGATAATATGTTGCCTTACACAAAAACTATTATCTATAACTTAGAAAAGAAGGTGAAAACTTCAAGTATAGGAGCACTCTTTTAAGGAATTTTAACTTTATCTACATAAGCAAATAAAGACCTGCAGCTTCATTACTATACTTGAAAGAAGAAAACATAAGATGACACATGACAGAGAAGTTACAGAATTATATCCAACACTTCATGGAAACTTCTGATTCTTTCATTAATCAACAGTTATATCAGGAATACAATGGCCTAGTCTCCTGGTTCTCCAAAATTCCAGCCACCACCATATTCTTTATAAATTTTTCTCCTTTTATACATTGTGAAACAGTTGCTAATATCTGAAACTGTCAAACTACTAAAATTGTTTCTCTAACTATCTGAAGTAAGAATTATTACAAAATATTACACTGAGGGTAAAGACATCTCAAAGAACATAAAATAACTAAACATGACAATGACTACTGGCTTTTCGGCTCTGTTCATCTGTTGTCAAGTTCCTCTGTATATGCCTTAATAATAATTAATCCACTTTAATCATAATAAACTATGTTTGACTTGTGCATAACCTGGCTTATGTATGTATCGGATGCGTTTTCATTGGTCAAAACACCATAAAATACACCCAATTTCCTTCCTCTTAAAATTCAGTTTTAATATTAATTTTTCCATTTACACAGCGAAATCGACACAAAACACGCAAAGTGGAACTAAAAGGAATTAACTATGTTTAATAAATCTATCGGATCCTCCTGTTCAGCACTCCATTGACATCCCATCACAAATCGCAATCGGAGCTTTCCATTGTTATATCAACCCAATCCTTAATAAACTGCGACAAGACAGACGCACCAGAGTTATAAAACATAGCATATAAACTATCGGGTCCAGGATCTTTATCGCTAATCGCAGTCGACGAGACCATATACATATACAAAGTCGCTTGCGATATGATGGACGCATCAGAGTTATAAAACATAGTATATAACATATCAAGTCCAGCCATCTCATATCGCAAAGTGTTATAAGATGATCATGGACTCGCCCGGTGGCTATTTAACAAACATAATATATATATATATATATATATATATGATATACTATATATATTTATTTATTATATTATACTATATATATGCTTCAGGTTTGGCCCATCACATATTGAAATTGGTGGAACCAAACGCCTGTATATAATGCACTATGTTATACAACGGACATATATAAAAGTGATAAAAATGATAAATCAGTTTAAACACAATATAAGCTACAACATCTGGCTCCAACTAGGGATAGTGCTTTTGCCACAGAAGCACTAAGAACCGTAGATTAGTGCCTTATCCACTGGGCATGGAGTCATATATTGCTTCGCCAAGATTAACTGTGTGAAAATTTGTACAGCAAACCCACACCAATATATGCAGTGATAAGATGTTTGTGCTTTGACAGAAAAATATTGAGAATCGTAGATCAGTAGCCTTAGTTGGGCATGGAGTCCAAAACTGTGAAAATCCTAAAATTTGACAAACTAGAACCTGAAAATCTTGAAGTCTGAAACCTCTGCAAACCAGTTTCCAACTAGGAAAGTCACCTTTATTCATCAACTAATGATTAAACTAAAGAACTACAACTAGAAACCAAATTCTCAACACCTGAGCTTATTTATGTACAAGTTCCTACATATGTATATGATTGATCTCCATTAGGTGAAGTCAATCTTCCAGTGGTACCAAGTTAGCATTTGAGTGCCTGGTCTAGAACCATTCTTCCAGTTAATCTTGAAAATACAATTCATCCTGAACAAAAAATAAATTATGCATAAGGGCAGCTCACAACAAAAGTTAGGAATATATCCACAAGGTAGGATGTGTAGACTGCTAATAAATTCCTCCATGTAATCTGCCACAGGATCTTCAAAAGTATAAGAAACAATATAGTCTTTATTAGCTCCAAAAAAGTCTATCTATGCACGTTCCTTCTCAGTTAAACCTTTTGTTGGAATAATATGTTCAACAGAAAAATCAGCAACATCTTTAAGAAAATGATCTATGTCACTTTCATGTCTCCACTTTTCACCTCTAAGCTTTGATTAAAAATAATTTGTAATTCTATCTTCAGGAAGGAAAAGAAATTTTTTCTCATTACTATATGACATATGATCAACTTCAAATAGATTTTTTACCTCTAATCCATGGGCATCATTATGTTCTTTAATGCAATGATACACAATCTCTTTATCAGCTTTCTTTTTACATAAGATAGCCTCTTTTGCTATGATAGATGGCTCAATATATTGTTGTCCAACATATCCCACTGGTTGGTTTCTCCTTGTATGTTCAACACCTAATTGATGAGCTTGAAGAGCTTCGTCCTATTCCCCATTTAAACCATTTTCATTATAGATAGGAGGATCATCAAATTTAACAAAATAGGAACTCTGGGGATTTATTTGCAATTTAATTATTTCTTCCTCTTCTCGATTGTTGAGCAGAAATTCTTGATGCATGTTTGAATTAATTCCTCCATCTGAATACTCTCTTGATTTCCTTTATTCACTTGTTTTGCAAGCTGAGATTCTTGTGGAATCGCCTTTGGTGAGGAAGTTGAAACTCGCTGCTCACTTTTATTTTCTTGACTTCTTGATCTTTTCCTCAATCTCAAGTCATATTTCTTATGTAGTTCAGTCTGCATAAAATCAGAGAATTGCTTCCAATATTCATCAATTTTATTTTCATCATGAATGGCATATATTTCATCATATTCATACTTTTCTCCTTCGATACCAAGTGCATCTTCATCTATTTCATATAACGTAGGTCTCTGAGAATTCTTATTTTCTAACTCTAACTTATTCAACCTATCTAACAAAGTTTTAATTACATTACACATATCCTCTAATGTTTGACTTTGAGAGGATTCCATCTTTTCCTTTCCCTTGTCTTCGATAGGTTGTGTCTCTGGTGCTTTTCCTACAACCACCAGATTTTCTTCTATCTATAATGCATTTGTTTGGATCTAATTAATCTGGCTATAACCTCTCTAAATGCTTGATACATTATCAACAAAATCATTAGTTTCATCAACAAGATTATCTTGAGCCTTTAAGGTTTCTTTAGCATCATAATATTCACAACAACCTTCGAAAAGAAACTTGTGAGGATAATAAGTTCTACACTAAGAATTGAATACTGAATGGAAATCTTTCAAAGATGAAATGCTTGAACGAGGCAGAGACCTGAACCAAACCCTAGCTTCTAGGTCCAAATAAAACAAAAACAACTTCATCTTCACATCTTCATGAATGATACCCTACAACTCCATGCATTCATGAAAATCTTGAAGGTGCTGAGTTGGATCTTCATATTCCTTTCTACTGAATTTTGGAAGATACTCATTCCAGGCATATCATGAGGATAGCCAGTGATCCCAGTAAAATCAAATGGATCAATTTTATGTACTAAGAATGTCGGGAGAGCCATTAAAACCCATAAAAGAAAACTTCAAAGTACAATGGAGTTGCCAATCAATGTTGTAAGTGAAAATCATAGGTGTGAATGTACAACCAACTGTTGAAACTTGTCATTCTCAAGAATCAGCTTCAAACTTAATAAACCCAAGGAAAAGTGCTCTTATTCAATTGCTTTTATTCAAAATAGCTAAACATTTCCTCCTCACTAAACAACCAGAGGAAAATATTGAAAACCCAAGGAAAAATGTTCTTATTTTCTCTCCCCGGCAACAGCATCAATTAATGTTGTACCTTAAAAAACTAATTTCTTGGCTGTAGAGAAATTGTGCTTAAGACATTAATAATTATTGTTTCTTGTCACTTTATTTTTTGTTGTATTCTCAAATGAAGGACCTGGAAAACTTGGTCTTTAACCCTTAATACATATGTGACCAAAAAATCTCAAAATGCCATTTGTTGTTAGATATAAATGATGAATGAAGAAAGCTTGAAGGAGAAGTTAAAGATGATATGATGCTTAACACAGAAACTATTATCCGTCACTTAGAAGAATTATGAAAATGAGAACTGAATCATAAACAATATGTTGTTTAACACATAAACTACTATCTACGACCCTTGGAGAAGTTAAAGATAATATGATGCCTTACACAAAAACTATTATCTATAACTTAGAAAAGAAGATGAAAACTTCAAGTATAGGAGCGCTCTTTTAAGGAATTTTAACTTTATCTACATAAGAAAATAAAGACCTATAGCTTCATTACTATACTTGAAAGAAGAAACCATAAGATGACACATGACAGAGAAGTTACAGAATTATACCCAACACTCCATGGAAACTTCTGATTCTTTCATCAATCAACAGTTATATTAGGAATACAGTGGTCTAGTCTCAAGGTTCTCCAAAATTCCAACCACCACCATCTTCTCTATAAATTTTCCTCTTTTTATACATTGTGAAATAGTTATTGATCTCTGAAACTGTCAAACTACTAAAATTGTTTCTCTAACTATCTCAAGTAAGAATTATTACAAAATATTACATAGAGGGTAAAGACATCTCAAAGAACATAAAATAACAAAAAAAAAAAAAAAAATTGAACATGACAATGACTGCTAGCCTTTCGGCTCTGTCAATCTACTATCAATTTCCTTTGTATATGCCCTAACAATAATTAATCCACTTTAATCATAATAAACTGTGTTTGACTTGTGCATAACCTGGGCTTACTTATGTATTGGATGCATTTTGATTGGCAAAACACCATAAAATACACCCAATTTCCTTCCTCTTCAGATTCGGTTTTAACATTAATTTTTCCATTTACACAGCGAAATCGACGCAAAACACGCAAAGCGGAACTAAAAGGAATTAACTCTGTTTAATAAATCTATTGGATCCGCCTATTCAACGCTTCGTTGACTTCCCATCACAAATCGCAATCGGCGCTTTCCATTGTTATATCAACCCAATCCTTAATAAACTGCAACAAGACGGACGCACCGGAGTTATAAAACATAGCCTATAAACTATCGGGTCTAGGATCTTTATCGTTGATCGCAGTCGGCGGGACCATATACATATACAAAGGCGCTTTGCAATATGACGGACGTGTCAGAGTTATAAAACATAATATATACCATATCGGGTCCAGCCATCGCATATCACAAATTGTTATGTGATGGTCGCAGACTCGCCAGGGCTTATAAAACATAATATATATATGCTTCAGGTCTGACCCATCGCATATCGCAATCGGCGGAACCAAACGCCTGTACATAATGTGCTATGCTATACAGTGGACCCACCGGAAATATTAAAATGTAATATATAAAATATCAAATCCGCCAATCGCAAATTGCAATCGGCGGAACCAACACCCATTGCTCTACAGACTTGTCGGGACTTTTAAACACAATGTATATATGTTTTAAGTCCGGCCCGCAATCGCAAATCACAATCGATGCTATTAGCGAAACCAATCATCCATAACATTGCGGACCCGCCGAACTTTATAAAACGCAATATATATATATAATATATATATAATAAATATATATATATCATATTCACTTGCTGGTTCACGGATACCGCACTGGTCAAGTGAATAGGGGCCGCTACGTCCAGGGGTTTAAATCTCTAGTGGACCCAGCCTGAAGGCATCAACACCCCTCGGACCTTTACTCGAGCTAAACCCCAAGAGCTTTTGGGATTTGACGCACTGTGACCTCGCCATTGGCGAGTGCACTTGATTTGAGCCAATTGAGCTAACTCTTAGGGGCTATATATATATATATATACTTATTTATTATTTCAAGTCCGGATCTTAAACACTTTAACACTTATTTCTTTTGCGAATCTGATATATTACTTTGTTTTTTTCTTGTTTCAATATGCAGCTATCACACACACACATATATCGGGTCTAGCTCCATATAATCATTTATATAGTGATTTGATTTGTTCGTGTATAAACCTTGGCTACACTAGGGCCGATTCTTTTACAATTCTTTCTTTTACGATTTCAATGTATAATAAACAAAATACTTCATTTCCCTTAGACTCTGCGGATGTAAAGAAAATAAGAAAGCTCCATTAAGGTTGAACCCCTACAATGATTTTTAGACCAACATTGTGATAAAAGTGATAAATAAGCTTAAACACAATATACGCTACAACAGGGCCCATGATAGCTCTTTGAGCAGGGATATAACATGCCTAGCACTTTCTAGTAAACTCGGCAGCTTGGAATGTCAAGGGGAAGATGTAATGGGGAATATTAGACTCCTAGAATGCATTTAAGTGGACAACGACTAGGTGAGGTGGCGGGAGGAGAGTGGCGGAGGAGTCGTGATGGGGGCATGGTAAAGCGAGCGAGGAGATGGTGGTTTCAGAGGAGGTAGTGAATGGTAAGTGGCTTCGCAATGGGGGGTGCGAAATCGTGAGGAGCTGCCACGTAGAGGATGGGGCTCGGTGGGGAAAACAACCTTTTTCGAACCCCCCCCCCACCCCCGGCTGCGAAATTGGTGACGGAGCTTCCCACGTAGATATGGGACCTGACGGGAGACAACCATTTTGGACGTCGCCCCTCACCACCCCCCCCCCTCCTCGACGAAAAGGCGGGATGGAGAGGGGGGGACGAAGAACAATACGGACTGAGCGGGAACATATCCCAATGCTTCGATGGCACTGTTGGTTAACCGCAAACGAAAAAAAGATTTTTCCATATGTATTTTATGCTTTCACCTTTTTTACTTAGGATAAAATTGGAAGGTGAAATATATACAAATGCATTTTATCCTATCATACACATTTTTCCCTTTTCACCATATGATTAAAACTTAAGATAAAAATGACATAGGTAAATATTTATAAAAACAACTAATTTACCTACCCATAACTAAACTAACATTTCATTTTTTCTATAGGGTGCACTTAGACTAGCAAACTCACATTATTTTTTTTATACAAAATGAAAAACTACGTAACCTACCCCTTAGTTTTCCTATTGATTCAGATTAAACAGTGGAATCAATGTCATTTTCTACCTAACTGTTGATTTACCCAGATTAGACTGTTGGGAAAATATTTGTTCTCTAACCTAACTTACAAAAATTTAAAGAAGTTTAACCATGATTACATTGTATGATTAAAGAAAATAGCTAGTGATTGTGGCATTTTGAACAAGCTACACACAATCTTTATTTTAGAATTATGAAGCAAACTATATATCAGTAGTGGCATTTAGATTTGCAACACTTTCAGTATTATTCCTCTTTTTTAGTTTTTCTTTTGATGGGGCTCTATTTTTCATTCTTTTTGAATATTTTTGTTTTTTTTTTTCTCTTTTTGTTATTTATTCCCTCTTTTCATTTTTTTTTAAATCTGTTTTTTATTTTATTTGAAAATCATTGCCAGATTGACAAGTATTTACAAAATACGATTCTTGAGATACAATCCTCAAATACCTTGAGATTCTATAAATTATAGGACCCTAACAGAAGTATAGACAAATACAAAGAAAGGTTCGTCGCAAGGGGTTTCTCTCAAAAGGAAGACATTGACTATGAAGAAACCTCTGCACCTACAACAAGGTACACTACCATTAGATCTTTGGTTTCATTGGCTACTACAATGGGTTGGAATCAAATGGATGTTAAGGCCGCATTTATAAATGGGACCATTGATGAGGAAGTGTTCATAGAACAACCCAAAGGATTTGAAGTGAATAGTAGGGACTCTCCTGTTTGTAGACTTAAGAAAGCCCTATATGGTTTGAAGCAAGCACCAAGGGCATGGCATGCAAGAATGGATTCATATCTACTTAGAATTTGGCTCGTGAAGAGTTATGTTGATCTGAATCTCTACATCAAGGTCGTGAATAATGAGCTTGTCATTGTTCTACTCTATGTGGATAATCTATTCATCACATGTGTAGAGCGAAGAATTCAAGAATGCAAGAAGATGTTGACAGTTGAATTTGAAATGAAGGATCTAAGATTGATGCACTATTACCTAGGTCTAGAAGTATGGCAAAGACCTAGGGAAATAAATTTGGGGCAAGGAAAGTACATCATCAAGTTATTGCAGAAATTTGAGATGATGGATTCCATGTTGATGACTACTCCTATGATCACTAACCTTAAGAAGTTTAGGAGCTCTAAGTCTAGTCTCGGGGATCCTACCTCATATCGTCATTTGCTGGGCTCCCTGATGTATTTGGTGAATGCTAGGTCAGATATATGTTTTGCAGCGAACATTCTTAGTCAATTTCAGTTAGCTTCGTCGGGACCATTGGATAATTGTCAAACATATATTGAGGTATCTTCGTGGCACTATACATCACTGCCTAAAGTATGATAGTAAGGAATTCAAGCTAATTGGCTTCACAAACTCTGATTGGGGTGACAGTGAGACCGATGGAAGAAGCATTACTAGAGGATGTTTTAGTCTGGAAGCTACTATGATCTCATGGATGAGTAGGAAGAAAGATCTTGTTGCACTGAGTAGTGTCGAGGTAGAATATGTGGTTGCATGTGAAATAGGAAAAGAGTTTGTTGGTTAAGGAAGCTTCTGACATATTTGTTTGAGAAATCTTTGAGTCCTACTGTGATTAATTGTGACAATAAAAGTTGTATCAAGATTTATGGAGATTGTTGGAAATAATACTAAGAGGGGGGGCGAATCAGTATTATCTGATCAATTATTTTCTTTTTCAAACCCAGAACATATACGCTACTTTGGTTAGATGAACCCGCGTATATATGCAACTTCAGATAAGGAAACCCGTGTATACTATGCATATTTATAATTTACTTTATTCTACAGATGTTGATCATTAATTTATGCAACAGAATCATATAAACAGTTACCAGGAACAGTAAAACAGATCAGAAGACAACCACACATAAGAACACAAGATATAAGGTGGAAACCTAATGTGGGTGAAAACCACCTGCTGCAATCGCTCATCTTCCTTTTTAATTAGCTTCTTTTTACAATGATTTGTATGGGCAGTCCTTACCATACACAAGTGCCACTGCAAGAGCTACAACTCTCATCGTTTCCAGCTTCTCCTGAAAGGATACAACCCTTAGTTCTTGACAGTTAGATCTGTAGCAGCTGCCAACTGCAAAAGGCTACACCTTCTCTTTCTTCCAGGGAAACGTTCATAAATTTCAGACTGGATCCACAAATAACATCAATCAAACATCAAGAATTTCTGCATCAACCAATCACCTTTTCACCAATCAAGACTGAATCAACATGGACACTTCTCTGACAACTGTACCCAGATCATAATAACAGTAATCACACCTCAAATTCTGAACCCAGATCACTGCAATAATCAACAGAAGCAGCTAGAACATAAATTAAGAGACGTACGCTACTTCAATATTCAGAAACCTGCGTGTATACGCTTCTGTGTTAAGATCAACCTGCGTATACGCACGTTTGATTCACTGAAACTGCGTGTATACGCTTTTGTGCTCAGATCAACCTGTGTATACGCCCTTTTGACTTACAGAAACTGCATGTATACGCTTCTATGCTCAGATCAACCTGTGTATACGCCCTTTTAACTTACAGAAACTGTGTGTATACGCGCCTTTGCTTCACTGAACCTACGTACAGATCTATAAAGATAATTTACCCCTTCAAATGTTCAGATATTAGTTTACCCGGATAACTAGATTTATAGATCAAGCAAGCGCCACATAGAACAGATCAAAATCATACAAAGATACAATCATTCAAGCCTTTAAGATTTTGACCCATCAAAAGAACTTATCCTTCTCCTTGCGCTCAGGTTCCTTCTTCCTTCAAATCCAGCTCTACACCATAACCCAATCACAGTATTCCAGATCTAGCACTTTATCAGATATTCAATAATTCATATCGTTCCTTGCCAAATGATCTCCTTCCTCTTTTATAGCCTTAGGCCTTTCACAATACCATGGTCCAAAACCATAGCAATTCAATACCATGGACCCAATACTTGGGATCAATACTTACGATGAGATACCATGGCCCAAAACCATAGGTTCAAATACCAAAGACTAAATACCACGGACCAAAAAAATAATTTCTCCCACATGTACGCGCTTTTCCTTGCATGAAAGTGCGTGTATATGCATACGCGCCTTGGGAACGTCCAACCCGTGTGTATACGCGACTTCGTCAAAGTGAACCTGCGTATATGTCTTTTTCTTCTTTCTGAGTGCCTGAACTGTGATCTGTCACCAAAGTGAGTTGCCATCAAGGACAACACCACTGCCATAGCGCCAAACCTGTGCCATAATGCTAACAGAGATCCTATGTTTAATTCGAGGATGAAACATATCAAAAATAAATACCACTTTATTAAGAACTTGGTGCAGGGTGGGATTGTGAATTTAGAGTATATCCAGACAGATGAATAGCTAGCAAACATACTGACAAAGGCTCTTCCTAATAAGAAGCTCAAATATCTAAGGAACCTATTAGGTTTGGTAGATATTGGTGATTGTATTGATGATAAGGAAATGGAAGAGATTTGTTGAGGCTTTGTGAGTGAAGCATTGCCTAGGGAGACATAAGGCCGACACTCTGTGTTAATGTTTGGATCTCGAAATTGAAATATGGTGTTGATTATTGAGCTCTATTTTGGATACACATTTGTATACTTAGGTTGGTAGTTAGCAAGTAAGCATGATGGTACCTAGAGGTGCTGAAAGCTTGGGTCCACCTTATTCCCACTTGGATAGATTTCCCTAGTGAGGAATCTAGTCGATGGCATTGTGGTGCCTAAACTATTGAGTGACTGATTGGATAGATTTCTTTGGTCAGGATCCAATCCATGGCATTGGAGTGCCTAAAAGTTCTTCGTGTTTCATATAGTTTGAGATCTTCCATTGTATGTGTACATTATGAATACCTCCCTAGTTAAGAGGAAGTGTTAGAAAATGTAACTTTTTTTAGTCATCAATAATGTACTTGAGTCATTATGTAATGTACTTGTCAAAATAACAAAGAAAAGAACTTTTATTATTGTAACAATTACTTATTAAAGCATGAGTTGCATGCTTGAGTCATCATTATATTAGTCAATGTCCCCATTGTGGACTCCTAGGATTAATATTAAGCTTATAGAGTCATTGTACATTCAAAGAGACCCTTCTTGGGCTTTTGAATCATGTAAAAAGGTTTTGTATCAAGTCAAATATGAATTATGTACCCTCCACATCATGTCGGTCTAAGAGAGATCAAGTCGGCCTAAGGACCCTCATTCGACCCACAAGAAGCCTATATATACAAGGAGGTTGAATTCATTTTAAGCATTCAGTCTCAAGCAAGTTCGATATCTCAAGAAGAGCTGGAGAAGTGCAAAGTCTATTGTCGGGAGGTCGAAAGAAGTGCGAGTTTGGGGAAGTCTATAGAGAAGAAAAAAATCGAGATTTTGGTGTCTCTCTCTCTGTTTTGTGGTTTGGATTGGGAGATCGAAGTCTCCTAAGATTTCATTGTTGTCGGAAGCTGCATGTTTACGAACGCTGCTACCTAGTCGAAGTTATTGGAAGAGGTCAAAGATATGGGAGGCTGACATGGTGTGGAGGGAAAGTCTGGTCTTGGTCTAGGGTAAAAGAGTCTCGAAAATACCATTGAAAGGAAGAATTATCTTGACTAGGTTTTCCCCTCGAGGGGGCTTTTGCCCTAGCATGTGCCTATATCTTGTGTCTCTTGTTTTGTAATCTTCATACACACATAATATGGTAATTGTTTGATGAAATATAAAATAATACACAAGTAAAAGAAGTTAACACACTCACAAGTAATTATCAACAAAGTAGAATCAAACCCTAATATAATATCTTTGATTTTCCAATAGAAATCAAATTGACACATTGCAATCCCTCAAATCTTGAAATCCTAAAAATTGTTAAATCGAATAGATTTTGAGTGGGATCTAAAATTTTGTATTCTCCATGAGAAATCCAATGAAGTTGAAACCACTCTCAAACATCTTGAAACAATTAATGGTAATGTTAAAAATTGAAGTATACATTAAGAATTTAACATTCCCATTAATTTCATAGCATTAGTAGGGCTCTATGCTTGAGTATTAGGTTGGCCCACTAAAAAATTATTGTTTTCTTCATGTTTGAAATGCACAAGGGGCAGCGCAATTTGTAATCCTCGTGATATGAAGTAATGTAAACCATGTGATTCAAAATTCAAATCCCAAATAGGTTAAGCGAAAAAGAAAATTGTGATCGAAATGTCCTTGATCACATTATAGAGAACCAGCGAGTTTGGTGAAAAAAGACCAATTCCACATCCAACCAACTATTTCTAGTTCTAAGGTTCAAACTGGACCAATTTAGAAGTCAAACCAATTAGACCAATAAATCCACTAATTATAATTTTGATTTAGTTCTAATAACAAATTTTGAATGGTACAGCAAATTTGTACTTTAATGACTAATTTCAAATTGCATCTTAAATATTATTGATTCAATCCTATTTACCAACTCATAATAGCATATAATGAATTGATCTTCTTTTTAATAACAAAACTAGATATACAATTGAAATATAATACGAAGGAGACAATATTATGTATTGTTTCACACATGAAGCCAAACAGATCAAAAGAAAATATTTATGACTTATACACCGGATCACTCGATGAACAATACTCATTCATTACATTGATTTCAATCGAACATTGGGGACTTTTCATAAGAGCCCGGGGAAGCGTTTTTGAACAAGTTTATTTCAACAGTTTAAAGATTTATCTGGAGCAGTATATCAGATTTGGAGCCGGGTCCTAGTTTCGAAAACTTGAAACAAGTTTTTAGTGGAAATTGAACAGTGTTGTGCCTTAACCATGTTGGGAACGTTAAGGAGCGAGGGTTAAGAAAGATGGAGGCCAAGCTCTAGGCCGCCCAATTGGTTGTTGTTTTTATCTTTGAAGTTTTATGTTGACGAGCAGTGAGCAACGTGGACAACAGTGTGAGTAGTGTGGTCAGCAGTGAAAGCAGCGCGCTATCAACAGTGAGTAGTGTGAGAGAAGGGAGTTTTTATGCAGCAGGAGTATCGAGCAATGGGGAACAATGTGAAGTAATCTTTGCATTTTATAGACCTAAATCTTTCTCGAAACAATGAAATGAATTCAAAGTTCTTCTCCTTTTATAGCGAGAAGTTATAGCTCAAACTATAGAAGAATTCTTGTATCCAATAATTGATAACAGCAAGTTTATTCTTAGACGACAAATGCATTCAAACATGACAACGGGACAACAAATTTCAGAACATGTGGAAACAAATTATTTTGGACAAGTGAAATCGCCTCATCCGCCAAAGCTGGTAAGTGGGTTTGAGTTAATGTCAAACAATATCAGGGCATTTTAAAACGAAGATTAACCCGTCTAAAATGGGTGCAGACAAGGAAAAACAGTCTAAAAAGGAAAGTACTTGAGCCCTTCGCAAGAAGCACTCGAACAAGTCCCCTTTACAAGCACGTGGCAACAAGAAGTCCAGAAAAAATTGACTGATGATTCTGCCTTATATAGTCCCAAATCCACACCTCTCACCTAGTCATGTAATCTTGAAGTGGAAGAAGTGTTAAATGCAAAACAAAGGTTGTTGGTTTTAGAAGCTAAAGAGCAAGAAAAATATCATAAAATTCATATAATAACAGCTGAGAACAAGGCTTTAGCAGAAAACAACGTTTTAAAAAAACAAGTGGCATTGCTAAAGAAAGTTCTCTTGATCGGGAAGACAGAATGGCAATGCATGAAAGCAGACATGCAAAACATAAAGAAATCTGTAGTGGAAAGTACATATGTGGTGAATGTGAAATGATCCCAGGATAAAGGGAAAATGATTGCCCAAATAGACAACCATGAAGAGAAAGCAAAAGAAAAAAGGAAAGGAGATTCCACCAATGTTCCCAAAACTTGGGCTCAAGTTATTAACAATTCTACTAATAAGGAAAAAGAAACTAACATTCATGTTGACAACGTGCAAAATAGAGAAGGCAAGGAAAGACATAATAAAGCAACAAACATAATTATTCAAGGGGTCAAAGACTACAGGAAAAATGAATGTACTCTTGACCTCGTCGGAGACTTCTTGAAAAACAAGTTGCTATGCAAGGACAAATATGCTAAAGCATGGAGGGTGGGTAAGTTTAACAGTGAGAGAACCAAGCTCATAAAAGTCATCATGCCTAGCATGCGTGACAAATATATCATTCTAAACAAGAAGCATCTCTTGAGGCGTTCTCACTTTTTCCTAAAAGAAGATCTAACTGTAAAACAACAAAAGGAAAGGAGGGAGCAAATGTTAAAGGTTAAGGCAGCAAGAGATGAAGGCGAGAGTATGGATTTATAAAGGGAAAGTTGTGATAGTGTGATTTGGACCTCCTTCCAAACATAGCAATAAGATGGTAATAAAGAAGAGGCAACAAACTCTTCAACAGGAAATCAAGAAGCAATGTTAGCATAGGAAAGCAGGGACAAAAACTCAAATGTGAATCTTGCATGTCAAAATAAATAGCAATCAAGTCATACCGAGGTTTCCTTAAGATTAGTTTGTTAGAATTGCAGAGGTTAAACATGGAGACGAGGACCTGGGTTAGGGCCTATTGCGGAGGATAGAGACATAATTTACCTCATAGAAACACATGAGCATGAAGGGTGTAAGACACCTATATTTGAAGGATACTAGAAGATGGCAGTGTGGAACAAGGCAGCAGGGAATGGCAAAGGGCACGGGGGTATCATGGTTTTAGTAAGGGAGAAAGAAGGGCGTCTCATTCAATTAGAAAAAGAAGACTCAAATAAGCAATTCATTTGGTTTGAAATATCAGAAAATGGAAACCATATTAGAATTGCAGCAATGTTATTTTGGGCCACAAATTTCAAAAATCTACAAAGGTAGAAGGCTTGACCACAAAATTCCGTTTGCAACCTTAAAAGCGGATATTGCAACATATTTGCAACTAGTTGAAGTCCTTATAGTGGGTGATTTCAATGCTAGGACTGCAAGTGAGCAAGCTAGCATTCTTTGTTGTAAAGATGATTGCGACCCTATTTGGCTTACAGAAGAGAGTAATCATCAGTGGGAAAGAATTTCATAGGACAAGGGTTGCAATCTCTTTGGTGAACAATTGTTTACTCTATGTGGGGCCTTTGATTTAGTCATTTGTAATGGCTTGACTAGATGGGCAAAGTCCATCAATTTCACTTGCAATACTTACAATGGAGCAAGTGTAGTAGATTATGTAATTTGCTCGCATGGTTTGTGTGAGAAAATGGAGAAAGGTTTGATCGGAGATCAACCGGGGGACATAAAATCAGATCACAAGCCAATTTATTTATGTTTCTCTTAGACTTGAAAGAAACCATTAGAGTCAAAAATTCAACATGTCCAACAAAATCTCCCACGGTGCAGAATTCTTTTGACTCTAGAAAATTGTAATACCTTCAAAATGACGCTAGAGAGGCTCTTTGAGAAGGAGAAAATCACAATTCACAACATTCATAGTCATGAATTAAAACATTTAATTCAATGCAAACTTGCAAAGCGCAAAAGAAAAAAAATTAAGAAGTCGGAAACAAATTGTTTTCTGGTTAACATTTGGTTTGACTAGGAATGCAAAAAGGCAAAGAGAATGTGAAAAGAGCCAAACAAGGATAACATAAAGCTCAAAGCTTACAAGAAGTTATTTTGCAAGAAAAAGACAGATTTCATGGTTTCAAGGAGGGAAGAACTAATCTTCCTTGCGACAATAATCCCAAATTATTTTTGAAGGAGCTCCAATAGGAAAAACATAAAAACTGGAAATAGTATTACAGCTTTTAAATAGTTTGACTATGTAAGACAACTCTATGAGCAAGATCCCAAGGTGGTCACCCTCCCCCCTTGGTCAACACTGATATTGAACTCTTCACAGTGCAAGAGGTAGAGATGGGTATCAAAATGTTGGGCGTTGGAAAAGCAAAAGACTATGTTGAACTCCAAGCAAAATCTTTAAAGTGGGGCTCAAAGATCCTTGCACCTAACATTACAAAAATTTTCAACATAATCATACAATAGGGGCTCCCCAGAGATTGGACAACTAATCAGAGAATACCTCTTTTCAAGAGCGGTGACGTCAATAATCCCTCCAATTATAGTGATACACCCTTTGTTTGCAAAGTTATTTGGAAGCATGCTAGAAAATAAAATTAGCAAATGGGCAAAAGAAAGAGATAAGCACGCTAAAGGGCAAGCAGGTTTTAGACCTAAACATTCCACAGTTGATCATTGTATAATTTTAAGGCATGTCATTGAAAAAGTTTGAGAGAAAAAGGAACAAGTCTTTTGTTGCTTTGTTAATTTTAGAAAAGTGTTTGACTCAGTTCCTAGGGTTAAGCTTTGGCATAGAATGGAAGAACTTGGTGTTCCTAAACATTTGAGAGCAGTAGTGCATAGGCTTATAAAGAGGTAAAAGTCAAAATTAAAACTTCAACAGTTATTTTTGAAAGTTTTAGAAGCGATATCGGGGTCAAGCAAGGTTGCCCACTGTCTCCTACCCTTTCTGGTTTATATATCGACAAGCTTGAGGAGTGGTTAAATTTGCAAGGGGGGGATGGTATCTATTTGGACAAGTTTGTTATAAGGCTTTTCTTGTATGCAGATGACATTATTCTGATTGCTAAATCGGCTCTTGGTTTGCAAGAGCACTTACTCCCTCGAGCATTTTTGTAGAAATGTGGGGATGCAAGTCAATATCAAGGAAACAAAAGTAGTGGTTTTCTCTGAGAAAAGAAAACATAGTCAGCATAAGTTCTACTTTGAAGGCAACATTCTGAAAGAAGTTGCGGATTACAAATACATCATAATTGATTTCAACAAAAATCTAAGTTGGGATGGTTGTTGTAAAAAAAGAACTTTGGGGGGTTGGATAACATTTTAGGCTTTTCAAAATAGGTGTAGAGAGACAGAGTTATGGGACTGAAAAACCACTCAAACTTTTTTTGGGCTTCTAGTGATTTTGGTGGTTCTCTATGGTTGTGAACTATGGGCCCGCAGTGCATCCAACATGTAGTGCAGACAAATTGAGAAAATTCGGAAAAGTTTGATTACAAACAAATCCAATATTAAAAGTACAGTTCCTTATGATATCTTGTTAAGTGAAATACGAGTTGCTCCTATTGAAACAATTGCTATGGTGTGAGTCATAAGGTATTTAAAAAAAAAAATGAGCAAATGGAAGAAGGTAGATGGCCTAAAGTTGTCTTGAATGACATATTGTGCTTTAAAAAAAAATGGATGCAGCAAAATAACAAATGGTTTAGTAAATGGGGTATTTGCTTGAACGTGTGTCCCATAAACAACAAAGAGATAAAAGTTTTTGTTATGGATAAGTTCCACAAGCATACTTGGGATAAGGAGCTAGGAAAGAGAAAAAGTACTATATTGAAGTGTTTAATCCCACTCATACTCATCAACCAAAAGCATACATAGAGGCCAATATCCTTTGGAGAGCCAAAATTCTTATTGCTCAGTTAAAGACTAATTCTCATCAACTCCATTGTGAAACAGGGCGCTGGAAAAGGCCAAAAGAAGTATGGCAGGAAAGAGTGCATTTTTTGTTCTTCCGGAAAAGTGGAAACAGAAAAACATTTCATTTTAGAATATGAGGCCTTTAAAGACAACAGGGAAAGTTACGTAGATGTGTTGGCAACTAACTCTTGGGATAATCTATTTAGCGAGGGGTTTGTCGAGAAGCTGGGAGTATTTATTATGAAGCTTCACAGAAAAAAGCCGAATACATCAAGCAGATGAAGAAGCAATCTGTCCCATATGCTATATTTACCCTCGTGAACGTTAAAATAATTTTTCTTTCTTTCTTTCTTCGTTGCCTACTCATGTAGTCAATTTTTCTTCCATTGACTAATAGAATTGGACTATCTGTTTTAATAGATAACATTAACCTTACGGCTACAAAAAGATGTAACTTATCGGATTATAAAATATTAAGAATAGGTGCCAATGTTGAGATCGGTGAATGATATTTATATTTTTTAAGGATCATTTCATGGTACATTAAAAGAATAAAGAAGAGAGTACAAGTTATAGTGAAAGATAGTTTTAGGAAATGATCCCACAGAGTAACTCTCAAATGCATATTTTGATTTAGAGAGCACTGGAAATGTCTGTTTTGACTCAGAGGCTGAAAAGCTTAACGTGCTCTCCACAGTGGCTATCTCATGTTAACCCATTTTAATCAGTATTCATTGTTTCACAAATGAAGCGAAATAAACCAAACGAAACGATTAGAGCCATCTTGACCCTGGGTCACCCAGGGTCTAGAAACATTTTTAATGCCATTAACAATTTAATGGTACAGCCGACTTGCATTTTAATGTCATTTCACATAGCATCTTAATATTGCTGATTCAATCTCTTTGCCAACTCATAATGGCAAGTAGTGGAATTCTCTTCCTTTGAATAATAGAATTGGATATTCTGTTAAATAATATGAACATTGCAACTACAAAAAGATGTCATTTGTAATTTATAAGATCATATAATTATAATTTATAAGATCGTATAATTATAATTTATAAGATCATTAACCAATTTCATACACTATATTTACCCAGGGACATTGCTATCAACAATTATGACCACTTTCTCAAGGAACACATGTTGGTTCCGGCCCACATGTAAAGTTCTGCTCTGTTCCAATTTTCAACAAATTTAGAATAAATAAGAACGAATGGAACTCTCTAGTCACTTCATCAATTACTGTATCCTCATTTTCAACTGGAACTAGCATTCTAGATGGGAGCTTTGCCCTGCGCAAACTCTGAAAGTTATCATACTCCTGTTGAGAAACTGGAGTGAGGACAAATTGCCAGGGAAACTCAAGGTCAACAAAGTGACAGTACACTCTCATTATGATCATCAGATGCTATAGCTTGAGATTCTTGAAACTTGATGTCATTGGCTCCTTTGAAGAATTGGTACCAAGTCTTAAACCCAAATCCAAATCTTCCAAAGAAGCTTCCTGTCTTGTCTCCAGCCCTGGCACTGGTACAACAGTAGGTGTGGTGGTTGATCCTCCAGCCTGTGGTGTTAATATATATCTTTCTTTAGTAAACAATTTGGCATCTGAGGCAAGATCATAAGACTCAGCATGATTTGGTTGCAAAAATGTTGATGATCGCGGTGATCTAGACAAGTGTGATTCACCATTCACCTGTAAATCATTTCTAACATCAGGTGCTGTAATCCTTGATTCATTTCTCTCAACACATGAAGACAAGAGTCGTTCCCCTGACTGTAACTGCAGCTCATCCATCTTCTGTTGACAAGAAGATGACCTTGCCCTCCGAGCATTTGACCTTTTCCCTTTCTTGACAAATCCTTGCCCTGATATTGTAGAAAACAGTGGGCCCATCTCTACCATATCGATGTCGTCTCGGCGCTTGTTCACTTCTAAAAACCTGCATGAAATATACCATCCTAGTTAAAACAAGATACATTCAGACAAATAAAAATCCTCATAATCTAAGACACAAAAGATATTAATGTTACAGATCAATAAGAGGGACTACATAAAAAGGAAGGAAGCCAATATCCATTCTTAATAAAATCCCTCCATTATTTGTATTAATATCTCACTCTTAATTATATATAAGGGAAAGCATTCCTTCGTTCAACCTACCTTCCTTAACCCATTGAAAAATGTACACCATGTGATTTCCAGAGTATGTCTATAGACTTTTCTCCATGTTCTACTCAGTATTGAGCACTTAATGAAATTTAATATCTCTTGAACACAATTTTCTGTTTGTTCAAACCTATACAGATTCAGGACATGCAGGTTTATATATAGCTTTCATTTTGGATAAATACTACCTAACATAATCACTGTAAATCTACGTATAACACAATGTGTACAAAATTCCATTTCCTTACTTTTCCCTTTTGAAAATCCTTACCTGCTAAAACAATTCATAAACAAAAGATAAGCATCTTTGACAAGAAAAACAATTTTAGCCTTCATATATTTTCCTTTTGTTTTGTACCCTTTTCAGGTTGATTTAAACAGTCCTCACTGCTTGTTGTCCCATTTTAACTTGCTACAAAACTGTCTTTTCCTGTTTACTGAAAGGTTTACAGGTTGCTTCTCATATGAGTGAGAATAAACAAAGACGCTGCTAAGGCACAGATATCAAAATTGTGATGATTTTAGCCTCATCTTTCTTCCCTTTGATTTGTGCAATTTTCAGATCCGCTGCTTGCTTATGACTCCAACTTGATTCAAAACTCTCCTTGCCTGTTTATTAAACGTTTACAGATTGATGTTCACATGGGAGAATAAATAAGCATAGATGCTGTTAGTGCAAAAATATCAACATTGCAATGGTTGATGATATTACAATGGCAATTGTCTGGACCGTACAAGCTCTTTAATTGACAGAAACATGAATCTTTATATTTATTAATGATTGAATGATGATACAAGTGTGGGAGGCCCCGGGCTTAATACTGCCTCGGGTGCCTCTTGGTGAATGGCATGATCAAAGATCATGCCCTTTTGCCTAATTTAACTAATCATCACAGAGATAATTAATACTTAATTTTTACATAACATTGTCTTTCTCCTGAAAAGATGCTTTGTCCTCAAAGCATACGTAACGACAGATGTTGTTGACGAAACACTTCAGACCAAGAAGCTTCTTCTTCTAGTAAGTCCTTCCACTTGATTAGGTATTCTTTGATTACTCAATATCACAGCTTCTTTTCCCTGATGGAGATGATGCCTTCTGGTTCTAGAATGACCCTTCCTTCGTCATCTAAAGATGGAAGTGTTGTTTGTGCTGATTGATGTTCACCAAAGTGCCTTTTTAAGGCAAGATACATGGAAAACCTTGTGAACACAACTTTTATTAGTAAAGCTGAAACTGTATGCTACTTGTTTGATCTTTTTGCCGATCTGGTATGGTCCATGAAACCTTGGAGCCAATTTGTTTTTTCCCTTTTGTTTTAAGGATAACTGCTTGTAAGGTTGAAGTTTAGCAAATACCCATTCTCCAACTTCAAATTCTCTCTTTGTTCTATTTCGATCAGCTCGCTATTTCATACGATTTCTTGCATTATGTAGATTTTCTTTAAAAGTTTGGATGACTTTTTGAGTTTCTTCTAACTAGTTTTTAACAGCTGGAAGTTTTGTCTCGATGATAGCAAGGTCCTTCCATTTCCGAGGTTCGTAATTGTACAGAGTTTGAAATGGAGTCTTTTTCACTCACGTGTGGTAAGTTGAATTGTACCACCATTCAGCGAGATGTAACCAATGAACCCACTTATTTTGTTTGTCTGTGGCATAACATCGTAGGTAGGCTTCTAAACATTTATTGACAACCTCTGTTTGAGGATGGTAAGTTGAAGTCATGTTGAGGTAGGTTCCTATATGATTGAAAAATTCCTTCCAAAAATTACCCTTAAATTTGGCATCTCTATCACTCACGAGTCACAATGACCTTGGGAAATCCGTGTAATTTGTAAACATTTTTGCAAAATATCTCAGCGATTTGTTTTGCTAAGTCTGATTTCCTCATTCCAATAAAATGAACATACTTGGTGAGTAAGTCGACTATTACAAGAATTTTAACCTTACCCTCAAACATAGGTAAACCTTCGATAAATTCCATTGGTATTTCTTCCCATTTCTGATTCGGGATATTTAAAGGATGAAGTAGTCCAAGTGTCGTAATATTTTCATTTTTATTCCTCTAGCATTTATTGCATTCTACTACATATTTCTGAATATTGTTACTCATTCCCTTCCAAAAGAATGATTAGCGTGCATTATAGTAGGTTTTAAAGAACCCTACATGTCTAGCTGACAGTGAATCATGTGACTCCTTGAGAATCTTGGCTTTAAACTTGGAATTTGATTCAGATAAATTCTTCCTTTGTACCATAGAATATCGTTCTTCCATTCAAATTTTGAATTTTGAGGTTGATTATGGCACTTGTTTCTGGATTTTTTGCATATTCGCTTTGAACCTCATTAAGCCACTCTGGAACAACAACCGAAACTGCAAGTAATGATGGTTCTTCATCTTTCCTAGACAGGCATCTGCCACTACATAGTCCTCTCCCCTTTTATGTAATATCTCCATGTCAAAAGTAGCAAATTTTTCAATCCACTTTTGTTGTTTTTTAGAAAGTGTTTTTTGTTGGAGGAGGTACTGGAAACTGTTATGGTCTATTCGTATGGAGAACTTACTTCCCACCAGATATTGCCTCCACTTGACTTGTGCGTGCAATAACGAGCATTTCTTTGTTGTATGTAGATTTAAGACGTTCTTGCTTATTGATTTTCCTGCTTTCGAAAGCTATTGGATGACCATCTTGCATTAATATTGCTCCTATACCAAAACTTGAGGCATCACACTCAATTACAAATAGTTTTGAGAAGTCTAGAGTTGCCAATACAGGGGCTTTAGACATAACTTCCTTCAAGTCTTCAAAACACTTTTCTACTTCATCATTCCATTGAAATGATTTCTTCTTTAGAAGGTTTGTTAGGGGTGCGGTTATATGGGCATAGTTTTTAATAAATCTTCGATATTACCGGGCCAATCCTAGGAATGCTCTTAGCTTGGAGATATTAACTGGTTTGGGCCATTCCTTTATAGCCTTGATCTTATTAGGATCTACTTTTACTCCTCCTTTGGATATTATATGTCTGAGATACTCTACTTCTTCTTTGCCAAAAGTGCATTTGGATTCTTGGCATAGAACTGATGCTCTTCTAATGTAGTAAGAACTTGCTCCAAATGTTGTAAGTGCTTCTTCCATGTTTTACTATAAATTAAAATGTCATCAAAGAACACTAACACAAACTTCCTTGGATATGGATGGAATAGCTCATTCATCGTAGCTTGGAATGTTGTTGGTGCATTAGTTAACCCAAAAGGCATTACTTTAAACTTGTAATGACCTTCATGTGTTCGGAACGTCGTTTTTTTTATGTCTTCTAACCTTATCTTGATTTGGTAATAGCCTGACCTTAATCCAATTTTGAGAAGTTTTTAGCTCCATGTAGTTCATCTAACATCTCATCAATAAAAGGAATTGGAAACTTGTTTTTAATTGTTATTTTGTTTAGTCCTCGATAATTGACGCATAATCTGAACAATCCATCTTTCTTCTGAACTAATACAACTAGAGCAGCATATGGACCTTTACTTTCTGTGATGATGCCACACTTTAAAAGATCTTGGACTAATCTCTCGATTTCAATTTTTTGATGACGTGGATATCGATACGATTTGATGTTGATGGGATTTGATCCTGCATGGACTTCTATTGTATGCTCGATTTCTCTTTTAGGAGGGCATCTTCATTGGGACGTCTTGGAATACTTTTTCGTGCTTTTGAATTAGCTCCTGGACTTCTAGTGCTTCTTCATTGACCAAATTTGAAGTTAACATTTCTAATTGATGACAGTACTACATAAGCTAGTGCTCCCTTTCGAATCATTTTCATCATCTGGGATGATGATACAACTTGATACTCAAGTGGCTGGAATCCATATAACTTGTACTTCTGCCCTTCCCATTTAAATTTTATAAATTGTTTTTAATGGTTGGCAGAGTAAGTGCCTAGGGTTTGTAGCCATTGGATATCTAAGACCACATCCACTCCTTCTAATGGTACAGTGTAGAATGGGGATTCTAGATTATAGTCTTGAATATGCAATTTGACCTTATGGCATTTCCCTACCTTTTCAAATTTCTTACCGTCAGATACCATAACCTTCATGTTGTGCATGGGAAATGTGGAAATGTTGAGTCTTTTCACCATGGTTGAGTCCAAAAAATTGTGGGTGCTACCGGTATCGATCATAACCATTACATTGTTATTCTTGA
The DNA here is from genome assembly GCA_000404065.3 of Pinus taeda. NCBI lineage: Eukaryota > Viridiplantae > Streptophyta > Pinopsida > Pinales > Pinaceae > Pinus > Pinus taeda. The sequence goes on along the minus strand of APFE030915166.1, from coordinate 44,896 downwards.
TATGTCCTTTTAATTTTAACGTTTGGGGTTGTGATATACCTGTCATGGTCAATAATGATACCTGCGAAATACTCTCATCATCTACTTCTGGAGAAAATTGTGGTGAATCTTCAATTTCTTCTACGTTTGATTCTTCATTGTCTGAATCATTGGTTGCTTCAAATGTATACAGGTTCTCGGTTTCTTTTCGTTTAACACGTGTCTCAAGTCCCATTTTTCGCCACAACATCTGCATTTACCTTCTTTAATTCTTTGCATTTCCAAATTAGTTTTGTCTCCTTCACGAAGAAGTGGTGGAACATATTTTGTATTATCCGTGTTCGCAGCTTAGGAAAATCTTCATCTCGAATATACTCTTTCAACCTTCGGCCACTACATTTTTTCGTGTTTATTTTCAGTAGCTTTTGCCTTCTATCTGGCTACCTCTATAGAAGTGATGTCATGAAGCTCGAGCTTAGCCTAGAGATGGGGTTTAAGTCCCATGGAGTACAATTGAATGAGATGAGTTTCTGATAATCCAAGTACTCGCATAGCTAAAGTTTCCCATTCTCCAATGTATTCATCCACATCTGCTTTTTGTTGCAATCTGGCGAGTGTTGAGAATAGCTCTTCTTCCTTGACACCTTGGAACCTTTTAAAGAACACATTTTTGAATTTTCTCCAACTGATAGCAAGTGTCGTCTTTTTCCACCCCATATACCAATTATATGTTTCACCTTCCATTTGCATGGAAGCATTCCTGATCTTTTCGTCATCATTGTCAATACAGTAAATCTCGAAATATTCTTCTTCTTTATTGAGCCAAGCAACGCTACATTTTTCGTTACCGTCAAATTTGGATAGCTCAAGTTTTGCTCATTGTTGATATGTAGCTATCGATGGAGCAAAGAAGGGTTATTGATTTGAAAACGGCATATTTGTGTATGGATTCCAGAGCTGCCTATTTTGAAAATTCGTATTACTATTTTCTTGATTAGGCATGGAAGATGTCTTTGGAGACTCGGGTATCTCATGTGAGTCTGACGAGTTTGACGAATCTGGAGAATTGAGATGCTGAGTAGCGTCATTATACTAGGGCATTTGATTAGGTGTAATCTTCATCTTGTCACAAATACAGGTCAATAATACCATTGCTTGATCCACCTTATCTGAAAGGATTGCGTGATCCTTTTTAAATTCGTTATGGTTCTACTCGAGCTCACTCTCTATTCTCTCTATTGTATCTTGGAGTGCCTTGATTTTTTCACCATGTCTGCTCTAACAATCTTTTATTGAAATCGACCATCGACATTGATGAAGACTTTGAGTGGGTCTAAGGTGGAGTATATTTATCCATCTTAACTTGACACTAATATCTATATATATATATATATATATATATATATATAATATATATATATATATATTAATTAATTATATAATTAAAGAATTAATATAAATTAACTTATATTAATATTATATGACTTATGATATATAATTTATATAGTCATACGAGTTACAGAATTAAGTGACTGGTCACGTTGCTTGGCTGTGTCCCCGAAAAGGTGTAGGTTGTCTTATGCTACCTCCGCTGACAGACACCCTCGCTGACAAAGCATGGATAGGTGGTGGTCAGTGTTGGGGAAGGGGTCGACTGTTATATATGGTCGAGAGTTAAGGCGGGCAGGGACAGGACTGAATGGAGGGGGGACGGAACAGTTGGTTTTGTGGTACTCTGGTGCAGGGATGGAAGGAACAGCGACGGGGTGGAGGGTCGAGGGAGGATATGCAGCGGAAGACACAGATAGAATGGCAAAATCTAGAGTTTGACAGGGTCAACGAGTGGTAAGGGAACAGCGGATGTGGACCAGCGATGGTGAGGGTGTGAGGAAGTATGGAATGGATGGTGAAACCAGCACAGGCAGGGGGATTCGATGGCTCTGATACCAGATGGAGCATACAAGCTTTTTAATTGACAGAAACATGAATATTTATATTTATTAATAATTGAATGATGATACAACTGTGGGAGGCCCCTGGCTTAATACTGCCTCGGGTGCCTCTTGGTGAATGGGCGTGATTTAACTAATCATTACAGAGATAATTAATACTTAATTTTTACATAACAATGTCATTTAAAACCAATTCAAAAGAAGTCTATTCCTTTACAACTCTCTTGACATACAACCATATTGAAACAAAAAAGAGTATAAATCTAACAACCCAACTGAAGTTGGAGTAAAAACTCTCACTATCCACTTATCCAGACAGCTACCCAAGAGAATCTTAGTAGATAACCAACTCTTTCCAGCAGCTAATGAATCACAGGATAGAACATCCATCATTTTCTCAGGAACAATGCATACGTATCATGTATGGTAATGCTGAAATATGAAAAGATTTCCACCCAACTAACTATAAAGCCAGTGGTGCTGCACAAGTGTTGGTCATATTTACAGGCAATGACATGACATTGAATGGATAACAGAAATTATGTGTCTCTCAAGTAGGATATAAAAAGACTCTGACAACCTGGCAACCTGAAAAGACAAAGGCATGAAAATCTTGAGAGCATACACCTGTAGTCGTGAATTCTCCTCTAGATATGTAACAAGAAATTATTTCACTTTGTCAACAAATTGATTCCAAACTTATTATTATATGTCATGACTATATTCACGGACAATCACAAAAGACTTGTCTATCATTAAACTTCCTCTGCTAAAGTGTCAGAATTAGAATTAGTGCAAACAGTTGTATTTATTGGGACTAGTAATGGAATTACTTGAGATGGATCCTACATTTCTACTGGCAGATCAGGCCAGAAAATTAGTGATTCAGAACAAACTTCATAAAGTAGACAACATTGTTGTTCAGTTCACATGGCTCCTTACTTGTAAAGACTTTCTGAGTGCTTTATTCACTTTTCTACAATTCGGGGGAGGGAGGGTATTTTTTGTTATTAATAAGGCAGGCCAGTGAGGCCACCAGATTCCTTGGGGGATGGGAGCTACTTCTGGCTAAAACCTAGGTAGAACTCCTCCACGCACCCTCTCCTCTCCTGTCATAAGTGATTGTCTTAGAGGATTTATGCATTACAAATATTATATTAGAGGATTTATCAAAAAATAGCTAGTTCACAAAATTAGCCCCTAAAGCTTTCAACTGAATAGCTAAGAAATAAAGGTGAAGCCCAGAACAAGTTCGCTGACAGTCACCTGTATGCTTATAGTTTAGTACTGCCTATAGTGATGTAAACCAATGATTTCGGGAACACAGTCCTTTTATTCAATAATGTTGAAAAGATAAACTGTAACATGTTTTCACTGAAATCAGTGCTCACTTCTAAGTCATCTGCCTACAAAAACTCGCGATCCAGTGGCATAACCATTCTTTTTGGCCAAATCATTCAACAATTTGTCTGAACGCCCCTTAATTATGTCTTATAAAGCTTAAGGCATTGTTATCAACATCAAGTACAAATACCTATTTATCTTCATTTCCTAGTATTGAAGTTTAAAACGTTCTTATCATAGATTTTTTTAAATTTCAATCAAAATAATTGAATGCCTATACAAAAGAGGCTTGGGAACATATATAATTGTCTAAATAACAAATGGCACTCTTCAGTTAATCACGATTTGGTTCCCAATGTAACCCAAAATTGTATCAGCAGAGCCCATAGGACCAAGGGACCATCCAAGGCATCAGAATGACATTCTTGCCAGGGAAGTCGTATCACAAAATCCAATTATATTTAACTTGAGTGATGACCTGAACATAGATAAGCCCCCTAAAGGTAGGAGGCTAAACCTTCCAGCAAACATTGTATGACATACATGGTTAGCATTTAAGGCCAACCAACTCCAGAGTCAAGGCAGGAACAAATTTGACACATGATCTCAGTTGAACACAAATTAGTATCTCCAGTGGATCAATTTGACTCGAGCAACAACAAAATCACTACTTCATATTGACTTTTAAGCTTTCCCTTTTCCCCCATTCCAAAGAAACATCATTGACCCAATCTAAGACTTTAAAAATCTGTTGGAATGCAAAATAAAATAAATTTTAAAATCCATAAATAAATAATAGAGTTTTGAAAGCCTCCACCTTTCTCGAATGATTTTGAAAGCCTCCTTTGTTGCATATGGCAATCCTGTCTTTGGGTCACGATACCTGTATGCAACAAACAGAAAAGAATCATTAGCAGAAAGCAATGAGCAACAAAGCAGTTTGCAGACGATTAACTAAATTTCACTATGGTTATCCAGGAAAATGACTGAAACTGCTCAAGAAGGAATGACTTTCAGATTCAGTGTCCAAAAACTCTTGCTACTTTGAAGTAATTCTGAAAGCCTAGTGAATTTCCACTGCATCTACAAATTGAAATCATGGCAATTGACAAGTGATAGCATTCAAGATAGTTCCCACATGCACAACTAGAAACCAATAAAAGTATATCAATTGAGATGAGATCAGCAAAAGAAAGCAATGTTAGAAATAGTGGTCATAATTAGAACTTAGACATTAATTAGCACTTAGTCTTAAACTTTAATAATAAAGTGATGCAATAATGAGTTTAGGTTTTTGGGAGTTATAATATACTTCCCTTCTCTTAGTATGTAATGAGACATTGCATCACCTAATGATCGATGAATGAATGAATGCACTCATTCTCATCCTCATGTGTATTCCCGTTCACACTTGTGTGTATCTCACAATAAAGCATTCCAAGTTCAACATGGATTTTTCCCCAAGAAGTCTCTCACATAGTAGCCAAAAATCTCTAGCATACCTCTCACCTCTTTGCCTGAATATAACCAAATCCTTAGTTGTCAGGTCTTAAATACAGTGTGATTCGATACACTGCCACAGCATATGTCCCGCACACAATACTATTTGTTCTAGTGTAATGCATACAAAAGGGGTTGGTGTGCTATACATAGGTGTGGGATGGTGTGCTGATAAAACTACAAAAAAGGGATGCCAACACTATTTTCCCCATTTCTTTCTCACCCTAAATGTCTTGAGACTTTAGGTGCAAGTTTCGCTTTTGTGGAATAATTACCCCTCAAACCTGCACCCTAAGCTGAAGGAGGCCCACTCTATGTATTGCAACCCTCAACCTCGGAATATGTTTCTCAAAAAACCCAACCAAAAAAGTTACATTTCTAACACATAGAAGCTACATTAAGATATGACACAAAATAGTGAAAATGTTGAAAACCCAAAACAGAGCCAAATTTGTGATCATATCATGCACCTCCTAAGCCTAAAACAATGTCATAATAAAATCCATACATGGCCTAACTAATCTCAGAGTTGCAAATATCGGCAATATACCACAATATTTCTGTTATATCACAAATTTTTCAAAATCTTGTGATATATTGCCAAACTATCACAAGTCAATTTAATAATTGTAATGTAACTTAAATAATATAAAATATATAGCTAAAAAACCAAGTTCCCAAGAAACATGTATTTTCGTATTCAAGACCATTCAATGCTATTTATAATGTCACGAGTAGTTGCATCAAATATCACATCAATATCCTACTTAAATTGCATATTTTTATAGTTATCAAACAAGACTTTCGTACATTGGTATCAAAAACTCTCTGCTTCTAGCCACACCTTTTATAGGAGTGTTGGGTCCCTATAATACTAGTGATTACCCCATTACTATTGTAGTTATACCCCTTATTTATATTGTTGTGCCCCTATTACCCCCATATTGTTATTTCTATGCTCCATAGAATCCCTCTATTGTTATTTTTGTGGCTTTATATTATTATTGTTAGGTCGACTGGATTATATTGTGACTCCTTAGACTCCTATATATAGAAAGGAGGTTTTGTCATTTGAATCATCCAAGAATTGTTCATTTATGTAATGTAAAGGAGGTTGCCCCCTCGGAGAGGCTGAATTCTAAGTCGTTGATCTATCTTTTATATCTTTTCTTGAGCTGGTTTCATAACAATAATATACTGAAGGAGAGTATCATTGAGGAGGTATACTTAACCATTTATATCTCCTAACAACACTTGCAAGAGTTTGAGGTGTCTATTGTTATTATTGTTACTATTGTTGTTATTAATCAATATGGTTTTCCAGCACCTCTGAATTTTCTTTTTCTATGTTATCATCAAGCACTGTGTATTTTGTATTTTCCTTTTCCTATTTCTTTCTCTACAACTGATATTTGTATAAGAAATTTTCATTGAATAGCATATCTCTTCTCCTAATGATTTTATGGTATTCATAATCATATAAGCGATAATCAAAATCATTAACACCATATCCAATAAAGGTACACTTTGATTTTTCATCAAGCTTTGTTTTGTTTTCTTTATTAATGTTACAAATTCTTCACAACCGAAAGTATTTAGAAATGAGTAGTTTACGTTCTTACCTATCCATGCCTCCTTGGAATACCACCAACCAAGGAGCATAAAGGCCCTCTATTTATTAAATAAAGAGAAGTATTTACAACATCTGCTTAAAATTGTAAGGGCAATCCTACATACAATCTCATACACCTTGCACACTCCATGTTAAAATTGGCAACCAGGGCAAAACTTCATGTGAGTCATCTTATTCATGGCTAATAATATTTTTATTAGATTCCTCTTGTCGAGAGGTGTAGGATTGATATAAAGATCATCCGATTCTAATAAGTATTCATGGAGATATCAATTTATTTTGATTATGGTATTATTATCAAGTCGACCTACAACTCATGTAGGCTCAGAAGCCCCACAGTCGCATCTTTTCACCCACCAACGTTGTGTATAAATATAAGAGGATTTTTCCTCATTTGGACTCACTCATCTCATCACATCTCTCTCTCTACTCCGCAGATATGAGTCTCTTCTCTACTGCACTGAAATGGGTCTCTCTCTCTCACACATGTGAAGCCGAAAGCTGCTGAATTTGAAGCTGCAACTGCAGAAGTAAAGATTGAATTTCATGGCCTAGAATATATCCTCTTTGGAACTTCACTGTAGGTTCATCTGAACCTCCTCTGAAAGCCGCAAATTTTGGTGGTGGAATGAAGTCAATCCGATGAACGGTTTGCAAGATATCCACTGCCCTAGTTTGAAGCCGGAAACTACTGAAACTGAAGCTGCAACTACAGAAGTAAATATTGACTTGCATGGACTAGAATATCTCCTCTTTGGAACTACGCTATAGGTTCATCTGAACCTCCTCTGAAAGCCACAACTTTTGGTGGTGGAATGAAGTCAATCCGATGAACGGTTTGCAAGATATCGACTGCCCTAGTTTGAAGCCGGAAACGGCTGAAACTGAAGCTGCAATTGTAGAAGTAAAGATTGAATTGCGTGGCCTAGAAGATATCCTCTTTGGAACTGTGCTGTAAGTTCATCTGAACCTCCTCTAAAAGCCGCAACTTTTGGTGGTGGAATGAAGTCAATCCGATGAACAATTTGCAAGATATCAACTGCCCTAGTTTGAAGCCGGAAACTGCTGAAACTCAAGCTGCAACTGCAGAAGTAGAGATTGACTTGCGTGGCCTAGAAGATCTCCTCTTTGGAACTGTGTTGTAGGTTCATCTGAACCTCCTCTGGAAGCTGAAACTTTTGGTGGTGGAATGAAGTCAATCCAACAGTCGGTTTGTGAGATATCGTCTGCCCTAGTTTGATAATAAAGCTGGTAATGCTGATGCTATTTAGGGTTTGCTACTGCTGATATGAATCAGATTTATTGTACTATTTCTCTCTGCTGAATTATTGAAGATAAAAGAAGATTTAATCAAAGGGTTTCCCCACACATTGTGGGGTTTGTCCCTGGCTAGCCCCCACATCTTGTGTCTCTTGTCTTGGCTTGTTTTCTGTCGATCGTTTAATGTTCTATCTGCACTTTACTTTATATATATGTGATTGCTAATCTGTGGAATATAATAAGAAAAAGAAGTAAACTGTTACAAGCATAGAACATACCATAACTTAACACCTTTAGATATATCTAAAGCCCAAGACCAAACCCTTGATCATGCTATAGTAGTCTTCCTATTTACAGTGCTTACCTTTGGTTCCTTTCTGAGATATGCCGACCCAAGTCTGAGTTATATCTAGCCTCCTTTCAAATGAAGACCAAATTGTAGATGCACTTGTGAGTGCCTTCTTTCACACTAAATATGTCCCCTTTCTGTGGTAGACACCCCTTCTTTCACGCATTGTAATCCGCACTATCATTACAGACTTAGATCCAAAACCAAGAGACCTTATTTACTGCGTTGTGCTTCCCTTTTCCTTCACTGAAAGATCTCTTCGTTTTACACTAAATCTCAGAGCCTTCCTTCGCTGACTTGTCTCCTTCTTACACACCTAGAAAACCCATTCTTTGTCACTGTTCTTTTCACAGAGGCTATCCAAAATCTCAGATAGATCCAAACTGTTCTTCCTGTGATTTGTGCGAAGTCCACATGGGTATATATAGTGGTTTTCCTCTAAGAATGAGCCGACATGACCTATGAATAGTTTTGTCTTCACTTTTAGCCGACTTCAGTTTGTGCATTCTTTTTTTTGAGGTTGTCTTCAAGGAGATAGTGACAAGGTCTTGAAGCATACAGTTTTATCAATAATTTGTCCTTTACACAAGTGTAACATGACTTCATATACATGACTCCAATTATATTTATGACAAGACAAATTCCTAAAGAAATCAAGAAGTCTTTGACCTATAATAAAAACTCCTTGCTCATGAAACTCATGATGCAAGTATTATCCGTCTTCTTCATTACATAAATTCATAATTACAAGTCATTATGGAGATCGAACCTAGTTACATTCTACAACACTCCCTCTTAACTAGGGACGTATTCATAATGGTACATGGTCACTCTCAATCTGAAGAATCTCATAAGAAGAATTTGATTGGTAATCCCATCTGTATAGCATCATATTAACCAACATTATCACAGCGCAAGGCCTTGACTAACAACTCCATCTCTCCACGAGACCATGAGCTACAATGCTGGCGAGACCAATGACTATAGACAAATTCATCATTGTTTTTCAAGGTACATACCCGCCCGAGTGTTCGCTGAGTATGACCTTCTAGGACTATTCTTATCTTGAGTTCCCATCCCTCAAAGAATATTGGTCCTCTTGCCTACTCTTATCTTGGATGCCCTACACATCCTCAAAGAGCATCGGATGCTAGAATATTACCCAATCCTCCATTCATTCTTCCCAAGCGAAGACAAGAATGTTGTGTCTATCTCTCCCTCTCAACTAGGGAAGATATGCTCATTCATGTAAAGGAATTTACCCAAGCTCCCTCTAACCAGGGACTTGCCCAAGCTCCCTCTTAATTAGGGACTCTCCTTTTCATTAGCAACTTCTTCTTGGTGGGTCCTTCAGCTACTTGATCAATTTCTTTCCTTGATGTCATGAAATTCAGTCGAGCTTCTTCCTTGTAGGGCATTAGCCATCGATCAGTTTCCTTCTTGGTTCGTCATGTCATTCCTTTCTTCATGGAAAGTGGCCTTGTTGGTACATATCTGGAACCTTCTTCATATGCTACTTCTTTCTCATCATGCTTCTTTGATGAATTTCCATCCACCACATGAATGCTAGTTGTGCTTGCACTTACAACTCTTGTTCTAGTAGCCCTGCATAAACCCATCCAGATATTATTCAACAAATCAAAACATAACATTAAATCAAATAGTACCTTACGAGATGGCTCTTCATCATGACATCTTCTTGTAGGTATCAGCATCTTCCATACATGTTGACACATCTCCCAAAGATATCCATTTTCAATGGTCTACATCTTTTTCAAACTTCCATCAGAGTCTTCATATCTTTCCGGGAGATTTCCTAATCAAATCTTCTTGGTCTTTTGGATGTTAATCGCCTTCATCATGGTTGCATATCTCACAATCTCTTCCTTCCTTACACATTCCATTCCCAGGAGCTTCCAATCAGAGTTCCTTAATTGTAGTCAACCACCTCATACTTCATATGAGGACATATTATGTTAATTTCATCTAGTGTGGAACATGTCTATTGACAACCTGTACATTGGAAGAGTATCTGCTTCTTTTGATCATACTTCTACTACCTACAACCATATGACCTGTTTACATAGCATCTAGTGTCAGCATAAATATACATGTACCTCATTTCCTTCCTTTGAGTTATACTGCAACAATTTTCCTTGGAGTGGAGAGTTTCATTCCCTTGACTTGCTTTATCAATATGTCATCATATCCTAATCCCATAATTCTGCAAGTTAGAATTCTCAAGGAAACCTATTGCTTTCTTTCTAACCAATGAGTCCAAAGAGGACTCCATTAGAAAATGTCAGCATCTATTTCCATATTGATTATTGAATGATGACCCTTGATCTAGATGACTACCTTTTATCAATGTTATTTTACTGAGGTTCCCAGGAGCCACTTCTTTCATGGCATGGTTGGTGCATAGGTGTATTACAGACATACTCCTATGACAAGTGCTCCTTCTTCAATTCTTCTATCATGTTGCCAATCCTGGAGTGATGCATTTATCTAATATACAATGCTTCCTAACATACTGTTTACCATTGACAGAAACCTCCTAAAGAGGAAGATGATCTCAATCATAGTAGAGATCTTTCACTTCTTTCATTAGGTTCTTCCTTTTCTTTGACAATATGGGCTTCTTCCTTTTTCCTATTGTCCTTATTAGATTTGGGACAATCCTTTCTATAGTGCCCAAGTTCATTACAAACATAGGATCATATCTTATCCATGTTTCTTCCTTTCTTCTAAGGACCAAACTTACCAAATCTTCTAGATCCTGGAATGGTGTTGCTTCTTTCTCCCCATCGATGCTTGAAGTGAAGTTTCCCCATCCCTCCGGCAAAGCATTCAACACTACTGTAGTCATTTCTCTATTAGACATTTCAAATCATACAGTTGATCTCGTATCTTCATAAAGTATGAAGTTATTCCCTCCACTCTAGACATTTTCAACTTGTATTATGTTGTATAGTTCTTGTCTCAGAGATATTACTTCTCGTGCAGCACTCACTGAGAATAGCTCCACCAATTTGTCATATATTTCTTTTAAAGATTCTAGTTTTGATACATAGGGAATGAGAGAGTCCTTTATGGATTCTATAAGAATCCTTTGGGCTCTTATGTCTCCCTTCATGTATTTGGCATAAGCTTAAGATATTTACTTGAGTATATGCTTACTTCTTCTATCAGTGTTCTTGTTGATGATGATGCACATGACAGCAGAAGCTCCGTCTTAGATTAGCTTCTCCAAGAGATGTGAAGAGGGCTAAATCACCTTGAATCCTTGATGCTCATGGATGGCTTGATGATGACTTCAGTAGAATAATAATTTGATGAAATCTTCAATGGTGTTGAACAATGTCTTCAGAAAAATGGTGGCTTGATGATGTCTCCAATAATGTTGATTATGCTTCAACACCAAATGTCTTTAGAATCTTTGATGGTAAAGATTACCTTCTTGATGTGTAGGTCCTTTGAATAAGGTTGTTGATCTTCTTGAGATGGCTTGAGGATTTCTCCAATTTCTGCAAACTGCTCTTTCAATGAAGGTCTTCTTCCTTGGATCTAGGGTTTTGACCATTTAATGTAGATCTCTTCTCTTTGAAGCTTTCCTTGAAAACTGATCTTTGACCTCCTTCCCAAAACTAAATCCCTGTGTCTTCTTGCAAAACTGCCCTTTCTTGACTTCATTACCTTAGCTCCGATACCATGTTGAGAAATTAAGGCATTTAATTCAATTTCTCTGTCATGATAATTACTTGTGATTTCATTATTCTTCTTAGATCTTATCTTTCTTTACATTATTATGTTCTTCATCAAGTCAATTATCAAATGCACAAGAGACACAAAATTTAGGCTTTCAAGCCAGGGCCAAAACCTCTCCCTCTTTGAGAGGAAAACCTGAAAGTAATTTTTCTTATAGATCTTTAATTGACAAGTACCATGACCATGACATAGACCCTTGACACCAATATGCCTCCAATACCTTGTCACTTCTCTTTCTAAGCTCCTTATGTTGATCTTCTTTTTCTACATCATTCTGCACTGACACTAGGGAGACTCGGTCCCTAGTCTAAACTCTTCCTTGGCCTACTCCTAGAGTATCCTTCTCAGTCTATTTTTAGCGTCCTTTAGATATATCTAAACTCCAAGACCAAACCCTTGATCATGTTGTAGTAGGCTTCCTATTTACTGTACTTACCTCTGGTTCCTTTTTGAGATATGTTGACCCAAGTCCGAGTTATATCTAGCCTCCTTTCAGATCAAGACCGAACTATAGATGCACTTGTGAGTGCTTTCTTTCATGCTGAAGATGTCTCCTTGTTGTGGTAGACTTCCCTTCTTTCACGCACTGTAATCCACACTATCATTACAAACTTAGATCCAAAACCAAGAGAGCTTATTTACTGCGTTGTGCTTCCCTTTTCCTTCACTAAAAGATCTCTTCAGTTCACACCAAATTTCAGACCCTTCCTTTGTAAAATTGTCTCCTTCTTATGCATCCAAAAAACCCATTCTTTCTCACTGTCCTTTTCACAGAGGCTATCCAAAATCTCAAACAGATCCGAATTGTTCTTCCTGTGATTTGTGCGAAGTCCACATGGGTATATATAGTGCTTTTCCACTGAGAATGAGCTGACATAACCTATGAATAGTTGTGTCTTCACTTTGATCCAACTTGAGTTTATGCATTCCTTGTTTTGAGGTCGTCTTCAAGGAGATAGTGACAAGGTCTTGGAGCATACAGTTTTATCAATAATTTGTCCTTTACATGAGTGTAACATGACTTCATATACATGACTCTAATTATATTTCTAACAAGACAAACTCCTAAAGACATCAAGAAGAAGTCTTTGACCTATAATAAAAACTCCTTGCTCATGAAACCCATGATGCAAATATTACAAAATGCATTTTATTATCTGTCTTCTTCATTACATAAATTGATAATTACAAGTCATTATGAAGACCGAACCTAGTTACATTCTACAACATTCCCTACCTTTGTAGGGGTGGCTAAGTAGTCAACCCTATTAGGTGTTTCCAGGCTCCAACACCAACGGGAGGTGGTATTTCCAAAGTTAACCCTCCAATCAATAGGTGGCGCTATAAGTATCTAGCAATGGAGGGGAAAGATTTCATGGCCAAGTGCCATGGTCAGGGGACCAACTAGTGGGAGAGAGCAATCGTGAATGCACGAGTTACCCTACTCGGCCTGCCTTTTCCACCCCGTCTAGTGTGCCTTTTACTTCTTTTTTATAATGCTTTGTATTTTGGTGCATAGCTCAAGGATCAAAGCTTACTCTTTATGATATAGCATTTAGTTTACCCTTTAAGATAAAGCAATTTATAACTCATCAAGGTTGGGACATGCAAGGGTTCCTTTCGATGAGATGGGGCATCAAGTGCTCAAAAACTAGGTGATTGTTAATTTTTGTAGCATTGGATGGTGTTCTAATCTCAAAAAATTTGGAGAGGCTAAAACACGAGATCTCTAGAACCCAGAAATCGTTTATGGAAATTCCACCTAGAGACAACTCAATTAATTTAATTGGTCAATAATTAAAAAATGCCTAATTTTAACTTAGGGAAATCGATTAATTAATGGGAATTAATTGAGAAAGGTGAGAATTCTCTAGAAACTCACATGGATTGACTTAGAGATGATCTCAGTCGTTGATAAGGACTTAATCGTGGTCGTTGGTGATCCAATTGAATATTATAAGAGGTCGATGGGGTTGGAGGAGAACACACTTGAGGTCAAGTTCCTTGGCAGAGATCAAGTTTCCTAATTGCAGGGATTTAGTAGAGAGAAGTTTGAGCGAGAAAGGAGATGCAGAGATAGTGAGGCCAGAGAAATATTTCCAGTTTCGGTGAGTCAGTGAGAGGAGACCGAGTTATTTCTCTAGGAAGTTGTGCAAGGACTGCGCAGTAGCTTCAACAGAGCAGTTTGATTTGGCTATAGAGGATGTCATTTCAAATTCTAGAGGCCAAAAAGATTTCCCAGAGGGAAAGAGAGACACTTCCTAAGTTAGCAACAGGAAAAACAACTTGAGCAACAGAAGACCTGAGTAGTGCGAGTTACAAGTTGCACAGAGGCAGCACAGAAGCCTACGCAAGGGGCTTGGCTAGCTAGGTTCGAGTTGTCATATTGAGATGGGATTGCTTGAGGAGGAGTGTAATTTCCCTCAAATATTTTTTCCAGTATTTCTCTTGAAGAGGATTGCCAGTTTGGCATCCATTTTATTGTACTCAAAATTTCACTGCAGCATAATAATAAAACTCTCAGCCTCTGTATCGGTTTTCCCGCATTAGGTTTTCCCAGGGGCAATTGTAAAAAAATAATTGTGTCAAATTTTATTGTGTGTGCATATTATTTCTTAGTTTTCAGTTTATTTTCCACACTATTTTATTTGTGAAGAAATTGTAGTGTGAATTATTCGTTATTTTGCCAGTAACAAAATAAACTGAATAATAATTTTATCAATTAGAAGAATAATTTCTAGTAGCTACAGTTCAAGCGAATTTTCACATTGACAGCTAATGAGTAGGTTAGAGCTCATGCTAGGATTTTCTCCATGTAGTAATGATCTGAACTTAAACAGGAACGCAACAAATTATAAATATAACAATAAATACAGAGATGTAGTAGAAATAACACTTCATTTCATTAATATCAAATACTGAAATATGCTTACAGACAGAATGGAAATAAAACTAGCTCCGGCGATGTTAGCTTATCTCTGAGAAGAGATGTGGCGGCTACATGCCTCTGAACTGTGTTACAATGAGGCTAGAAGACCTATTTATTATTGAGAAACAATGGAAAACCCTAAACATCCAAAACCCTAACCCTAGGAAATGAAGCGCTAAAACTATGAGCCTCATTTGGGTAAATTGGTACATCAATTTCCCGGGGTTGTAACTTTAGCATATGATCTTCGTTTGACGTGCACAATACCTCGTTAGAAAGAAAGATCTATCTGAGGACTGCAACTTTCAACTAGCCAACACTAGTCTACAATCTTTGTTGGCCCCAGTTTTCCCAAAAAACGTCGTTAAGAGCCTCAAAACGGCTCCATATGTTTAGGACCCGAAAAACTGCCAAAAATAGTAAATTGCGCTACAATTAAGGAAACTGAAAAACTAAAAGAGATAGTGGTGGGGTCCCAGTGGAATAGGTGGGTGGCCACCAACATCCGCCTGGATTAGTCCTCCCCCCTTAGGAAGCAATGGTCCCCATTGAATTGAGTGCCTCCATGAAATGGCGAAACTTTTGCTGAACTTGGTCACTAATGAGCCACTTGCCTTGGTGCAGGAGTTGGCCAACTTTGACAACTCAGTATAGTTGGATCTTCTGTTGGCGAGTGTTCTTGACCTATGTGTCCATACTCTGATCAGTTGTGGCCTATTTCATGCAGTCTGGGTTTAACTCTGTTGGTGTGAGATGTTCTACAATGTTCGATGTGTCCAGTAATCATGAAAAGTATGGTCGAAGGCGGTCCACATTGAACACTGGGTGTAGGCCAGGGAATGGGGGAATGCAGAGCTCAAAAGCATTGTCTCCAACAACCTTGGTAATGATGTAAGGACCATATCAGAGCGGTTTGAGCTTCTGATGGGCTCCAATAAGACGTTCTTTCTACAAATGCAACCAAACTTTGTCGCCCACTTGAAACTTGTCTGGCACCCGATGTTGATCATGCCACTGCTTGTACTTGGCATTTTCCATAATGGAGCGACGATATGTCAACCTATTGGGTAGAGATGCTCTGGGAGTCGAATCGAACAAATGCTTGGCCTGACAGTGAAAGGGTACCCCTGTGGGTGAGGAGAAGTTGTCCCTGTATTCTTCCACGACTGCATCCACCTGCTTCTGTTGTGTGGAGGAACCCTTCTCGGGAGCCATGAATGTGGCTACACTCTTCCCCTTACTTTGCGAGCGAATAAAAAAAAAATATTCCTAGTCTTAGAGATGATCTTACTGCATTGCTTAGCAGAGATCAAAGAGACGGTGGTAGGTAGAGCTACCTCTGGTATCCTGTATAACATATTACCTAAAGAAATAATAAGAGAGCAAGGTCTTGACTCATATACAACATGTCGCTTCCACAAGTATGGTTGTCTTAACAATACATCACAAATGTCAAGAGGAGCAACATCACACAATACCTCATCTGTGAAGGGCTTGATGCTATAGGAAAGGCGACATTGTTGGCTGACTCAAAGATCTCGTCCTTGGTGAAGCCACCCGATGCTGTACGGCTACGGGTGTGGTGTTATCAGTAGGCCCAACCACTTCACGACCTCTGCTTAAATTAGATTCTTTTGGCTCCCACTGTCGATAATGAATTGCAGCGGCGAACCTTTCACCCACATCTGTGAGTGGAAGAGATGATACCCCTCCTCTGGATCTTCGGGCTCATTCTTCTAGATCTTGGTGGTGGCAACAATGGCGCTAGGCTCAATAATCTGCTTCCCTTTGTCATTCCTCTTGTTGGGTTCTCACTCAGAGTCAAAACATGCATTTGATCCTGAAGGCTTCAACTCGACCACCAACGACTACTTGGCCTGACACTCACTTGTGTTGTGAGTGGGCTCTTATGGAACTCACACCACTTTCCTATGTCCTTTGACTTCGTGGTGTTTTTCCTTTCTTGTGGCTTTGACGGGTTGCCTTGGGTCACCCCACCTTGGCTTTGTCCTTTGTTCTTCGAATTCACAGATCCAAAGTCTTGCTTTTTTTGTTTAAATTTCTTTTCGATCTTGACAACATATTGGTACACAGTGCCAAGCGAGGAGATGTCCAGGAACTCAATCTCATCCTGGATGTACCTGTGTAGGCAGCCGTGGTACTTGAGTACCAATGTTTCTCAGAATCCTTTATACCCAACTTCGTGCGAAGGGTATGAAAAAAATTAGTAAACTTCGACACATCTTGGTCCCTTCCTGCCGCAGCGTGGTCCAAGGGTGCAACCAAAAATAGTGATGGTTTACTTTCATCTTTCTTCTCACAATATGTTTCCCACCAGTCCTTGACGTGGGAGGCCAGCTTTGTGAAGTGCAAAAGTAATCTTTTCTCAGCTAGAAAATCATGAACAAAAAAATATCCTTCTAGCAGATTTAACCATTTATCTACGACGTTTGCGTCTATCTAACCCTCAAATATGGGGATGTCAAAGTTAACTTGTACCTTAAAGGGTGTGGTGCTTCTTGAGTAGCTGCTAGAGGGAGATGCGTCGCCCTTTGGTAGTCGAGAAAGGATCTGGGAAAAGTTGTCCATCATTGCGTTCCTCTGTCGCTTGAGGGCTTCTTCAAGCAAGATTTTGAAAGGATATCTTGCCCCCTTGTCTTTTTCTCTTCCGCCATGGAAGGTCGTCGGGATTTACGAGGCTAGTCTTGCAAAGGTTTGACTAGTTTGACCCTTAACTCCTTATATCCCGACCTCATTGGAGACACACAAAGAAAAACAGAGAAAGAGCATACACCTCTTTTCCAAACTTAAACAAGAACGCAACAAATTACAAATACAACCATAAATACAGATTTGCAGCAGAAATAACACTTCATTTCATTAATATCAAATACTGAAATATGCTTACAATCAGAATGGAAATAAGACTAGCTTAGGCAATGGTAGCTTATCTCTGAGAAGAGATGTGGCGGCTACATGCCTCCAAACAGTGTTACAATGAAACTCGAAGGCCTATTTATTATTAAGAAACAATGGAAAACCCTAAGCATCCAAAACCCTAACCCTAGGAGATGAAGTGCCAAAACTATGGGCCCCATTTGGATAAATTGGTACATCACTTTTCGGGGGTCGTAACTTTGGCATACGATCTTCGTTTGGCACACACAATACCTCGTTAGAAAGATCTATCTGAGGACTACAACTTCCAAAAGACCAACATTGGTCTACAACGATGGTTAGCCCCAATTTTCCCAAAAAACATCTTTTAGGTTCTCAAAACAGCTCCAGAAGTTCAGGACTTGAAAAACTGCCAAAAATAGTAAACTTGGCTACAATTAAGGAAACTAAAAAACTAAAAGAGACAATGGTGGGTGTTATGAAACCAGCTCACAAAAAGATAGAAAAGAAAGATCAGCGCCTTAGAAATCAGCCTCTTCGAAGGGTCAACCTCCTTTACATTACACAAATGAACAATTCTTGGATGATACAAATGACAAAACCTCCTTTCTATATATAGCAGTGTGGAAAAAGTTGGCAAAAAGTCGGGATTAAATCCAAAAAACATGAATTTTTTAGCAAAACGATTAAATCGGTTGACTTTCTGTAGACTTGTTCACTGCCGATATAATCGCAATTTAATCGAAATAATCCCGATTTTATCGGGAGTTGACCGAAAAAGTCGGCCAGCTCTCCCAGGTTGTGGATAAGAGGCCGAAAAGGCCGAAAAAAACATATTTGTTTGTTGTTTTTGCTCCCATTCATCCTTGTGGAGAGAGAAATTGTTTGCCATTGCCCAAGAGGAGGAGATTTGCTAGTTTTGTGGTGGGGATTTGGAGATTTGTCCACTGCTCAACATGAGAGATTCAAAGTGTCGAATTGTTGCTGCCAGGTATGTATTTTAATTTCTCTCTTAGTCTTTTTACACAAATGGCTTCTTAAATCTTTCTATAATTCTATTAGTTTGTTTATATCTTATTTTTGCCTAGAATTTTGAAAGGGAAACATTGTTTAGAATCTAGATTGAAGCAAAACTTCAACTTTCAAGAATAAAATGACAAAAATTCAAACCCTTGTTTACTGAATCTGAGTGTTTTCAAGTGACTAAGAAGAGGCATTTAAAATCTAAAATCAACAATTGCATTTGTGTTTGCTTCGTATGTGATGGGAAATTTTTAATTTGTTTCAAATTTTTTTTGTGCCCAAGTTCAAATTCAAGTTCAAAGTTTAAAACAAAATTCCAAGGCTTTTGGACGCTATGTGGAAATATGGTGAACCTGATACTATACCCAAATATGGGGGGATCAATAGAATGTATTTGACTTGCAAGTTGTGTGGCAAGCATATGTCAGGAGGTATCAACAAATTAAAATTCCATTTGGGGCAAATTCTGTGGCAAAATGTTGACCTTTGCCCAAAAACATCTCCAGAAATCATCCGACGAGCCATTCAATCATTGATGGATAAAGAGGACGGAAAAGACACCAGGGAAGCACTAAAAATCCAACTTGTAGGGGCCTCAAGAGTGGGGGGAAGTGAGAGTGGCAGTGCTTCTTCAGCATCACCTTCCACACCCATATGTTTCAACCCCTCATCTTTCTCATCTTTTTATGTTCCTAGAACCACATTTGGTGCACAACCTGACATCAAATCAGCACTTAAAAAAAGGAAAAGGCAGAAGCTAACAGGTTGGTCAGTAAGTGTCTTCTATGGAGTGATGTTCCTTTCAACATTGCCAAGACAAACCCATTCTACCAACTTATGTTTGATGTTGTTGTTGTTATTGGCCTAGGGTACAAAGCCCCCACCTTTGCAGAATTGAGAGAGCCTCTTCTTCAAGATGAAAAGACTGATTGCACTTCTAGATTAGAGGTGTTTAGGGCATCATGGGAACACATTGGATGCACAATCATGTCACATGGTTGGACTGACCAGAAGGGTAGGACCCTTCTTAACTTCTTGGTTAGCTGTCCTAAGGTGACATTGTTTATGAAATCTGTTGATGCATCTGCACACATTAAAGATGTACGTTTATTATGTGAGTTGTTGGACCTCTTCATTCAGGAAGTAGGCCCAAGCAATGTTGTCTAAGTCATAACAGACAACGCTACAAATTATGTTGTGGCAAATTGCTTATGAAGAGGTATCCTAACCTGTTTTGGACACATTGTGTTGCCCATTGCATTGACTGGATGTTGGAGGATACAGGTAAGATTCCTATTGTGAGGGATATTGTTGAATCATCCGGGAGAATAACAAAATTTATATATAATCATGCATCTATGCTTAGCTTAATGAGAAAATTTACCAAAAACAAAGAGTTGGTGCGTCCTGCCATTACACGATTTGCCACTACTTTCATATGTCTTCAGTCGCTGTTGAATTCTAAGTGGGATGTGAAGAGCATGTTTCTTTCACCAAATTGGCATGCTTTATCTATTAGCCACAAACCAAAGGGAGAGAGCATATGCAGAATAGTTTCATATGATCAGAGCTTTTGGGCAGGAGTAGAGGAGGTGTGTGCCATTTCAGAACCTTTGGTAAGGGTTCTTTGGTTGGTTGATGGAGACAAGCCCGCAACGGGCTACTTGTATGAGGCCATGGATAGGGCCAAAGAAGAAATTCACACTTATTATGAAGATAAGGGAGACAAGGGGTTAGAGAAACAACAGGTGATATGGAGAGTGATTGATGAGCGATGGAACCATACCCTCCATCGCCCCATTCATGCTGCAGGTATCTATCTCAACCCCACATTTTCTTATGCCTGTGGTTTCAGATTTGATGCTGAGGTGATGGATGGATTCTTCACTTGTGTTGAGAGGATGGTGGCATCTCAGCAAGAACGTGAAGATATTTCTAAAGAAATGGAGGTATATAGGATGGGAGGTGGCACATTTGGTTTTACCATGGGTATTAAGAATAGGATGACCAAAATGCGAGATAAGCTTCAGTTTTTTTCAAACTTTCCAGTTTAGAATTTCAATGTTTTTTCTTATGTTTCTCATTTTCATTTTAATTTGTAGATGCTTGGTGGACAAGCTATGGTGGCAGAGTACCCCATCTCCAAAAGCTTGCAATTCCAGTGCTCAGCCAAACATGCAGTGCCTCTAGGTGTGAGCGCAACTAGAGTGTATTTGACAAAATACACAACAAAAAGTGCAACAGGTAAAAAACTTTCAAATTAAATTTTTTTAATTCATTTGATTATTTTTAATTTTTAAATTTTCTAAGTACTAATTTACAATCTATGAACCTAATACAGATTGGAGTCCCAACGCCTCAATGACATGGTCTACATCTACTACAACCTTCGATTGTGGGTGAGACAACTTCAGAAACCTCTTGATGTGGAAGTCATCTCATTGGACAATATTGATACCACTGCTGCATGGAGGGTCGACACTGAGAGGCCAGCCATGGACTCGATCCCGGATTGGTTAGATGTGGATCCAGAGGAGGTAGCAATTGCAAGGGAGGGAGAGCCATAGGTAGAGGAGGAGGAGCAACATCAGGGTCAGGAGGCAGAGTTGGATGAGGATGATGACGAGGAGGTGACACCATCTAGGATGGGCAGTAGTAGCATAGGACAAAGGCCACCTCTTTTATCAGCTTCTAGAGGACAATTGACTCCATTTGTATTTCCAGGGGCTGGGCCTTCTTTCTCTAGATGAAAAGGCAAAGCCATTCCCTATTCCCATAAAAGGGGCAGAGGATCCCAGTGACTGATTACTTTATGACATGTAGATGACTCATGATATACATTTATTATATTTTTTGTTGATATTTTGGCTCTTGAGAGTTGAGACTCAGACAAGACTCAAGAATCAAGGGTTGATTCACTATTTTGATATGTGATGTAGCACTAGACTTCATATACATATTATATATTAGCTTTTTGTACATGTTTATGTGGAAATGCATTTATTTGATGTTGTGGATACTCTAGATGCTAAAAAAAATAAAAAATAAATGAATATTTTTGTGTTTTTTTTATTTTATCAACTTTTTGTCAACTTTTTCAAAAAGCTCCCAACTTTAATGAGTTTTTCAACTTTTGGACCCTTGCCGATTTAATCCTGACTTCAACTTTTTCCACATTGATATATAGGAGTCTAAGGGGTCACAATATAATCCAAGCTGACGTAACAGTAATAATATAAGGGCACAACAATAATAATAGTGGTCTTCTATGGGGCACAATAATAACAATATGGGGACAATAGGGGCACAACAATAACAATAAGGGCTACAATGACAATAGTAATGGGGGAATCACTAGTATTGTAGGGATCTAACATGCCCCTCTCCTTCAAAAAAGTGTTGTCCCAACACTTGAGTAGTTTTGGATGCTTTTGTATAAAATTCTAATCTTCTCATGTGGAATCTTCAGTGGGTATGTTCTTCCACTTGACAAGATACTCCGAAATTCATCGATTTTGCAGTTGTCGAGTTCTTGTTTCGTGACTGCTTCAGGTTCCAATATGATTTTTCCTTCCTCATCAAGTTCTGGCAATATTGTTTGAACTGGGAGCTTGTCACCAATAACCTTATTTAAGCATGAAACATGGAAAACTGGGTGCACTCGGGAAGTTGCAGGAAGCTCCAATTTGTATGCCATAGTACTAATTTTTTCCAACACCTTGTATGGACCATAATACTCTGGTGATAATTTATTATCCTTCTTAGCTTGCTTGAGGGACATTTGTTTATATGGTTGTAGTTGTAGAAATACCCAGACACCTATATCAAAACTTCTTTCGCTGCGATGTTGATCTGCCTATTGTTTCATTCTGTGCTGAAGTTAGGTTATCCTTTAAGAGTTGGCAAACTTATTGTTGATGCTCGATGTGATCTTCCACTGCTTGAGCTTTAGAATTTTCTCTTAAATATGATGTGATGGATGGTGGGTGATATCCATAAAGTGCCATAAATGGGGCCATTTTTGCTGCAGTATGGAAGGAAGTGTTATACCACCATTTAGCCAAAGGCAACCATTTGATCCATTGTGTCTGTTTATCAGATACAAAGCAACAGAGATATCCTTCCAAACATTTGTTTACTATCTCAGTTTGCCCATCAGATTGAGGATGATAAGATAAGCTATGAGTTAACTGAGTACCAAGACAAGAAAATAATTCAGTCCAAAAATTTCCAGTGAAAATGGGATCTTTGTCGCTTACAATAATCTTTGGGTTTCCATGTAGCTTTTGAATTGTTTCCATAAATGCAGTAGACACTGTACTAGCTTTAAATGGATGAGATAATGCACAAAAGTGTGCATACTTGGTAAGTCTGTCAACTACCACCATTATGACACTCTTTCCTTCGGACTTTGGTAAACCTGTGATAAAATCCATTGAAACCTCCTCCCAACGTTGACTTGGAATAGATAAAGGTTGTAAGAGACCCCGTCTTAATTGTTTCAACTTTATTTTGTTGGAAAACCAAACATTTTGCCACAAACGTTTGAATATCAAACTTAAGGCCATCCCAAAAAAAAATCATTCTTAACCCTGTGGTAAGTTTTTAAAAACCTTGAGTGCCCTCCTAAGGCAGAGGTGTGAAATTCCATACGAATCTTTTTTTGAGTTGGGAATTTTGACATAGGTATACACGATCTTTGTAACATAAAGAACCATTTTTCCAGCTAAATGTATCAGATGTACTGGGATCTTGTTGTAAGTTTTGAATGAGTGCCCACACTTCTTCGGCATTCCTCCATTCCTCCCTTGCTTCTTTTATCCAATCTGGTTGGATAATAGAAATGGCACAAAGCAATACTTCCACATCCTCATCCTTTCTTGAGAGTGCATTTGCCACAACATTTTTCTTCCCTTTTTTGTAGATGATTTCAAAGTCATAACCCAACATCTTTGTAACCCATTTTTGTTGCTCTTTTGAAGATAATATTTGTTCTAAAAAGTATTTAAGACTATCATGATACGTTTTTACTTTGAAGTGTCTCCCATTAGGCAGGGTCGCCATTTCTTAAGTGCATGTAGTATTGCCAACATTTCCTTCTCATAAATAGCGTTGTGTAAATACTTTCCTTTGATTGGACGACTTTTGAAAGCAATGGTTCTTTCTTCTTGCATTAAAACAACACCAATTCGATTTCCTGAGGCATCACATTCCACAATAAAAGTTTTTGTGAAATTCGGCGTAGCCAAGACTGGTGCTTGGCACATTGTCTCTTTAAGATGTTCAAAGGCCTTCGTTTTCTGTGGAGTCCATAAAAATGCATCTTTCTTCAATAACGTTGTTATAGGTGCTGCTATTCTCACATAATTATTAACAAACTTGCGATAATACCCTGTCAAACAGAGAAATCCTGGCAGATGCTTTATGGACGTGGGGATTTTCCATTCCTTAATGGCTTTAATTTTGCTAGGGTCTACCTATTGTCGCACAGATTGTCACGACAACGCTCAGACCGGGGGCTGTCACCCTGATCCCCGATCTCTCCGTTAAGCCTATCTCCCGTGGCTAAGGGGGGTAGACCCTATGGGATAATGGATGACCAACTGGGGACCAGTTGGGTTGGGAGACACGAGAGGAAACAAGCACTTAATTGATTTGATTAAGTTAATGGACTAGTGCCTTATGGAGTTAATGATTAAATGATTAAATGTTGCAGAAATATGAACCATGTAAAACAAACATTTATCATCAAATAACCCAAGCAATGCACGATATCCAGTAAATTCACAACGCCTTAAACGATAATCTAGCAATTAAATTTCAAGAAAAAATAAATGCTTTGAATGATCATAAAATTTAAATGCTGACCACCTACCACTTTCATATAGCCAACTCATAAATAAACATTTAAATGCATTCAGCTATAGAGAAATGGAACATAAATACCACAAGAAACTCCAAAAAAAAGAATTTTCGAACATTTTGGTAAGCTTTTTCAAAATATTTTTAATTTTTATATTTTTTTTATAAAATTTTAAGTCAAAACTAAAACCTAAATAAAAGATAAAATCTAATCTAACTAAAGTCTAAAGGTAAAAAGAAAAATTTTTAACTTCTTATGAATTTTTTTTTTTTGAAAATCAAAATGAAACAAAAAATTCTAACCCCTTTTTTTTTAATTATTTTATTATTTTTTAGATTTTATGACTTGTTCAAAAATAAAATAAACTGAAAATCAAATCTAATTCTAGAACTAAAGCCTAAGTTAAATTCATAAACTAAAAAAAATATATATATATAACCTAACTAAGACAAATAAAATGAAAATCGAAATATATCCAAACCCAAAACTAAAAAGAACTAACGCATATACAATGAAGTGGAATGTTTTGCTGCTGCAGGTACGACGTTTGGAGCAGAGAAGTTTGATGGCAGCTACAGAAATCTGAGCGATGGTGAAACGATAAGCTGCATAAATGAATGGCTGAGCAGATTGCGAGGGCTTGGACAGCAGCGGCAGTGTGCAGATGTGTTATGACGGAGAGGGCGATTGCAGAATGGCAAAGAGATGCTACAGTTTGCAGGTGAGCGAATGAGGCCATTGGGAAGGGAACTGCGTTTTTTTTTTAATATATATTTATATATTTTGAGTTGTGTTTGTAATTGCAGGTGGAGTCGACGGCAGGGGAAAGAAAAGCCACGGGGAGGAGCAGCTGCAGGCAGAGAAAAGGACTGCGT
The DNA here is from genome assembly GCA_000404065.3 of Pinus taeda. Classification (NCBI taxonomy): domain Eukaryota; kingdom Viridiplantae; phylum Streptophyta; class Pinopsida; order Pinales; family Pinaceae; genus Pinus; species Pinus taeda. Next base: position 19,523 of record APFE030915166.1, on the reverse strand, counting down.
GTAGTGTAAAAACGTGAGAGATGTGTAGAAGCTAGAATGGCCAGCGTAACAAAATAAAAATGAATTCACGCAGAGGAGAGAATGGCCTGTGCAGTTGAGGGATTGAAAATTGTGGAAATGTAGATTTGCCTCCAAAAAAAATTCAAAATGCCCTTGTAACACAATGAGACCTTGAGCAATAGTAAGGATCTGATCAAACCCTCAGAAATCTTCAGAAAATCCTGCAACCTGCAATGGCAAAAACAGAAAACCCAGAAGTAAAATGTGCCAAAAACAAAACTGAAAACCCTAAATCAGCTAAATAATTACAGTACTTACAGATTAACGACTCTTAAGTAGCCAGATTTGTCAATAATCACAGTAATATTATCAGAATTTAATTTTAATGTGAGATACTTTAGAAAACCCTGCATGCATTCATAAAAAAATTCAGATGATAAGCCTGGGATTAAAAACTAGCTGGGCCCTTGTAGGAAACACAATCCGGGAGTGGGTTGGTTCAGCCGAGAACTTCCCCTAACGCCCGGTAAATTCAAAACTAAGATTTCCTACACAACTTAAAATCAACCATTAACATAGAGGGAAAAAACAACAGTGAAATCCAGATCAAATGGAGATACCTACCATTATTTTTCAGAATCTAAACTATCATTCAAACCCCAGAAATCAGACAAGATACCTGTGCCTGAATCAATCTTCATCAAGCTAAAATCAATAGCTGAAAATAAAATTATGCAGAAAAATAAAACATCTTACAGCACTTTCTGAAGAGTAACACCAGCAAGATTTTTAACCCCAAAGTCTTTCTTTATTGCACAAGAAATGACTACAAGAGAGCTTTCTTTAGCACCAGACTCTCAGATCCCATCTGATCTCAAATGACCCCTAGCATCCTATTTAAAGGAAAAATTCCCAATGGCTAGTTCGAGTGATCCATGTCAAAATGATCTCGACCGTCGATGAGGATCAAGATTTCTTTTAATCTCATCCGTCGAATTTTTACATGCATTTTAATATATTAAAAAATTAAAATTCTACATTTCTTTACTCAAAAATTTGAACTTATTATTATTTTATTATTTTTTTAAAATTTTTATTTTATTTTATTTTTTTATTATTTTTTTAATTTATTTATTTTCATTTTCATTTTTTTTTTAGTTATTTTTTAATTTTTAATTTAATTTTTTTTTAATTATTATTTTAACTTTATTATTATTTTTTTATTATTTTATCTATTATTTGATTTTTTTAATTTTCTAATTTTTTTAATTCTTATTTTTGGTCCTCGAATTTAGCCTTTGGAAAAATCACCTAAGGACCTAGGACTTATGAGGGGATTAAAACATTTTCCTAACCCTCAAGAGATTTTACATCATGACTTTTACAATTTTACATCTCAAGGGGGGAAAACCCATTTGACATAGACCCTCATAGACCACCCAATTCTGCGACACAACTATAATCTAGCAGATCAACGCACTAGGATTCCCCTAAGATTCTAATGACAAAATTCATTCTAGCTTTGGGGTTAGGCTGAAGGAAAACTCTGTCGATCATGGATCGGTGAAACAAAAAACCTTCCGGAACGTATATTATCACTAGAAAATTAGGTCCACCTAGGCAATTTTCATACATGACTTAGCTCTGCTAAAATTATTTACAATTCACACATGCAAACTGGGTTTACAACATAATATGATAAGGTCGACGATGACTGTCGAATGGCACGGACACGTCAATCAAGCGCTACCCTTTTGCGAAGAAAAGGGGGTGTACTGCTAAGGGTAGTTGACACGTAGTGGTCAACATCTGGCTCCACTTGGGGACACGTTGCTGTGCTGTAGGAATGTGAGAATCTAGAATATGCATCCATGCAACACACAACAAAATATAAGTAGTGTCCGTCCAAAAAATCATCATATAACATTAAGCACATGAAAGATATAAGCTCTTCATTTATTAACTATCTAGAAAATCAAATCTAATCCTAAAACAGAAATGAAAATGCTGAAAAAACAATGAGTAAGGTTAGAAATACAGAGGATGCCCCATGGCATCAGATGTGTTCAATATAGTGTATACTGAGCATTTGCCTACTTTCAGGCAAATCTGTCGGCTGCTTGTCGAATGTACCATGTCCAATTCTGCATATGGTAGGACTTTTTCCTATCCGAAAATCAAGCTGCTCGCGGCCGTCTAATGCATCAAATCTTCTTCTTGTTCTCTTTCTTTTGCGCTTTTTCTTCCTCGTAGGCCGTATCACTGATGACATGGAACTTTCTGCTTCAAAACTCTCAGATCGAAGTATGCAAGATATGCGTGAAATGTATTTCTTCATTCTGCATCTGCCCTGCCAAGGATGATGGACCAATCTCACAGGTGCCATGAGTTATAACTTGATCTTCAATGACTAGTGGATTAACCGTGTGAGCATCAATCTGATTATTAATTTCCCTTTCATCTAGGTCATTTTCAATGGAACAAAGAACCTCATAACAAGATGGAGCTTGCTGTAACAGATAAGGAGGCTCCTGATCTATTGACATTCCTCGATTTCTTTCATCTTCCGATTGCTGTTGAAATTTCTGAAATTGTATTTTAATGGCATCCATCTGACTAAAGTGCTCAACCTTTATAGCACTGATTTCCCTGGCATGGTCTTCCTCCATGGTCAGTAACTTATTCTGAAGACATATCTGATTAGCTTCCATATCTTTTATTACTTTATCGTCTTTTTCCTTTATGGTCGTCAAGCAATGCTGCATAGAGTTTATCTCTTTCTTATGATTTGCTTGCATGTTCGTCATATTTTCCTCTAAGCCTGATAACTTGCTTTGCATAAAACTAATTTCTGTGTCATGATTAGTTTTCATGGCCTCAATTTCCTTTGCATGCTGATTTTGCATAATCTCCATCTCCTTATTACGTTTTTCCAGGTGGGTGCATAAAGTTCTCACATCATTAGCGTAATTAGTTTGATTGATCTCCATATTTTTTACCAGCCGCATTAGTTCTTGTATAATTTGCTTCTGATCTTCCTTTTCATTGTCAACACTGTTTTTACAATTTGTCCCTGCTTTTCCACTATCATAGATTTGATCTGCAATGGTACAGGTGGATGGCACATTCTGATATGAAGAATTGTCTTGGAATCTTTCATCAACAGTTGGACCTTTTACAAGATTACTTTCATTCTGTTGCACAATTTTAGGGGCACAAGGCGAGCTATCTGGATCACCATATCTATCTTTAAAAGCATCGACAATGTCTTGTAAAGAAGTGAAAGAATCTTCAGGACAATTATTAAACCAGTTCAAAGCATCACCCTTTAAAGAATGGACAAATAGACGCATCTTGACATCTTCATGATTATATTGAGGAAGTCTACAATATATGATCATTACACAAGTAAACCTGTTTAAATGTTGTCTAACAATGACTGAATCACCACCTGAGAATAAAAATAATTTAGAAATGGTCTCTTTTGGAAAATCATGGAGATTATCAATAAAATGACATGGTTTAAATGAATAATCCATGATGAATAATGAGGGACCAAATGGATGATAGAACGAGATCTCTGCTCAAGAAAATCAATAGATGAAAGAAGTGGAGTCGCCACTTGAACAATGAATCTAATTCTAAGATCCAAAAAGCAACAAAGAAGCTGATATGAGGGAGGCTTCTTGTCTGGGAAAAATAAAAGAAATGGAGTCGCCACCCAAACAAGAAATGAACCAAAGAGTAGTTGCTGATATGACGAAACATAAGGTGATGAAAAGATCAAAAGACGCCAAAGAATGTTGGTCATTTGACAAGCTAATGAATGGCGTAAAAGATGAGATGATGCCAAAAAAATTTGACTTTGCCAGCTCAAATGAAAAATAAGAAAGAAGAAATGATGATGAATGTCGAATAAACCAAGGACAAAAAAAACTCTATCCCCGGCAACGACACCAAAAAATGTTGGCATTGCCAGCTCAAACGAATGATAGAAAGATGAACGATGAATGATAAAAAGTCGTTGAAACACCGAGAATAAAGTATCCCCGACAACGGCGCCAAAAAAATGTTGTCGCACAGATTGTCACAACAACGCTCAGACCAGGGGCTGTCAACCTGATCCCCGATCTCTCCGTTTAAGCTTGTCTCCCGCGGCTAAGGGGGGTAGACCCTATGGGATAATGGATAACCAACTGGGGACCAGTTGGGTTGGGAGACACGAGAGGAAACAAGCACTTAATTGATTTTATTAAGTTAATGGACTAGTGCCTTATGGAGTTAATGATTAAATGATTAAATGTTGCAGAAATATGAACCATGTAAAACAAACATTTATTATCAAATAACCCAATCAATGCAAGATATCCAGTAAATTCACAACGCCTTAAACGATAATCTAGCAATTAAATCTCAAGAAAAAATAAATGCTTTAAATGATCATAAAATTTAAATGCTGACCACCTACCACTTTCATATAGCCAACTCATAAATAAACATTTAAATGCATTTAGCTATAGAGAAATGGAACATAAATACCACAAGAAACTCCAAAAAAAAGAATTTTCGAACATTTTGGTAAGCTTTTTCAAAATATTTTAAATTTTTATACATTTTTTTATAAAATTTTAAGTCAAAACTAAAATCCTAAATAAAAAATAAAATCTAATCTAAACTAAAGTCTAAAAGGTAAAAAGAAAATTTTTAACTTTTTATGTTGAAAGGCATAAATGAAAATCAAAAAAAATCAAACCCCCTTTTTTTTAACTATTTTATTATTTTTTAGATTTTATGACTTGTTCAAAAATAAAATAAAATGAAAATCAAATCTAATTCTAGAACTAAAGCCTAAAAGTAATTCATAACTTAAATATATATATATATTTTATTATATAATTTAGTAGTATAAAACCTAACTAAGACAAATAAAATGAAAATCAAAACATATCCAAACCCAAAACTAAAAAGAAGTAACGCATATACAATGAAGTGGAATGTTTTGCTGCTGCAGGTACGACGTTTGGAGCAAAGAAGTTTGATGGCAGCTACAGAAATCTGAGCGATGGTGATACGATACGCTGTAGAAATGAATGGCTGAGCAGATTGTGAGGGCTTGGATAGCAGCGGCAGTGTGCAGATGCGTTACGACGGAGAGGGCGATTGCAGAATGGCAGAGAGATGCTACAGTTTGCACATGAGCGAATGAGGCCGTTGGGAACGGAACTGCGTTTTTTTTAATATATATTTATATATTTTGAGTTGTGTTTGTAATTGCAGGTGCAGTCGACGGCAGGGGAAAGAAAAGCCACGGGGAGGAGCAGCTATAGGCCGAGAAAAGGACTGCGTGTAGTGTAAAAACGTGAGAGATGCGTAGAAGTTGGAATGGCCAGCGTAACAAAATAAAAATGAATTCACGCAGAGGAGAGAATGGCCTGCGCAACTCAACGATTGAAGATTGTGGAAATGTAGATTTGCCTCCAAAAAAAATTCAAAATGCCCTTGTAACACAATGAGGCCCTGAGCAATAGCAAGGATCTTATCAAACCCTCAGAAATCTTCAGAAAACCCTGCAACCTGCATTGGCAAAAACAGAAAACCCATAAGTAAAATGTGCTAAAAACAAAACTGAAAACCCTAAATCAGCTAAATAATTACAGTATTTACAGATTAACGACTCTTAAGCAGCCAGATTTGTCAATAATCACAGTAATATTATCATAATTTAATTTTAATGTGAGATACTTTAGAAAACCCTGCATGCATTCATAAAAAAAATTTAGATGATAAGCCCGGGATTAAAAACTAGCTGGGCTCTTGCAGAAAACGCAATCCGGGAGCTGGCTGGTTCAGCCGAGAACTTCCCCTAACGCCCGGTAAACTCAAAACTAAGATTTCTTGCACAGCTTAAAATCAACCATTAACATAGAGGGAAAAAACAATAGTGAAATCCAGATCAAATGGAGATACCTGCCATTATTTTTCAAAATCTAAACTATCATTCAAACCCCAGAGATCAGACAAGATACCTGTGCCTGAATCAATCTTCATCAAGCTAAAATCAATAGCTGAAAATAAAATTATGCAAAAAAATAAAACATCTTACAACACTTTCTGAAGAGTAACACCAGCAAGATTTTTAACCTCAAAGTCTTTCTTTATTGCACAAGAAATGACTACAAGAGAGCTTCTTTAGCACCAGACTCTCAGATTCCATCTATCTCAAATGACCCCTAGCATCCTATTTAAAGGAAAAATTCCCAATGACTAGTTCGAGTGATCCATGTCAAAATGATCTCGACCGTCGATGAGGATCAAGATTTCTTTTAATCTCATCCGTCGAATTTTTAAATGCATTTTAATATATTAAAAAATTAAAATTCTGCATTTATTTTACTCAAAAATTGACTTATTATTATTTTATTATTTTTTAAATTTTTATTTTTTTTATCTTTTAATTATTTTTATTATTTTTTAACTTATTTATTTTCATTTTTCATTTTTTTAGTTATTTTTAAAATTTTTAATTAATTTTTTTTTTTAATTATTATTTTTAACTTTATTATTGTTTTTATTATTATTTTTATCTATTATTGATTTTTTAATTTTTTAATTTTCTTAATTTTTATTTTTGCATCCTCAAACTTAGCCTTTGGAAAAATCACCTAGGACCTAGGACTTAGGACTTATAAGAGGATTAAAACATTTTCTAACCCTCAAGAGATTTTACATCATGACTTTTACAATTCTACATCTCAAGGGGGGAAAACCCATTTGACATAGACCCACATAGACAACCCAGTTCTGCGACACAACTATAATCTAGCAGATCAATGCACTAGGGTTCCCCTAAGATTCTAATGACAAAATTCATTCTGGCTTTGGGGTTAGGCTGAAGGAAAACTCTACTGATCATGGATCGGTGAGACAAAAAACCTTCCGGAACGTAGATTATCACTAGAAAATTAGGTCCACCTAGGCAATTTTCATACATAACTCAGCTCTGCTAAGATTATTTACAATTCACACATGCAAACTGGGTTTACAACATAATATGATAAGGTTGACGAAGACTATCGAATGGCATGGACACGTCAATTAAGCGCTACCCTTTTGCGAAGAAAAGGGGGTGTACTGCTAATTGTAGTTGACACGTGGTCAACATCTGGCTCCACTTGGGTACACGTTGCTGCACTGTAGGAATGTGAGAATCCAGATACTGCATCCATGCAACACACAACAAAATATAAGTAGTGTCCATCCAAAAAATCATCATATAACATTAAGCACATGAAATATATAAGCTCTTCATTTATTAACTATCTAGAAAATCAAAGCTAATCCTAAAATAGAAATGAAAATGCTAAAAAAACAAGGAGTAAGATTAGAAATACAGAGGATGCCCCATGGCATCAGATGTGTTCAATATAGTGTATACTGAGCATTTGCCTACTTTCAGGAAAATCTGTCGGCTGCTTGTCGAATGTACCATGTCCAATTCTACATATGGTAGGAATTTTTCCTATCCAAAAATCAAGCTGCTCGCAGCTGTCTGATGCATCAAATCTTCTTCTCGTTCTCTTTCTTTTGCGCTTTTTCTTCTTGGCAGGCCGTATCACTGATGACATGGAACTTTCTGCTTCAAAACTCTCAGATGAAGTATGCAAGTTATGCGTGACATGTATTTCTTCATTCTGCATCTGCCCTGCCAAGGATGATGGACCAATCTCACAGGTGCCATGAGTTATAGCTTGATCTTCAATGACTGGTGGATTAACCGTGTGAGCATCAATCTGATTATTATTTTCCCGTTCATCCAGGTCATTTTCAACGGAACAAAGAACCTCATAACAAGATGGAGCTTGCTGTAACAGATAAGGAGGCTCCTGATCTATTGACATTCCTCGATTTCTTTCATCTTCCGATTGCTGTTGAAATTTCTGAAATTGTATTTTAATGCCATCCATCTGACTAGAGTGCTCAACCTTTATAGCATTGATTTCCCTAGCATGGTCTTCCTCCATGGTCAGTAACTTATTCTGAAGACATATCTAATTAGCTTCCATATCTTTTATTACTTTATCGTCTTTTTCCTTTATGGTCGTCAAGCAATGCTGCATAGAGTTTATCTCTTTCTTATGATTTGCTTGCATGTTTGTCATATTTTCCTCTAAGCCTGATAACTTGCTTTGCATAAAACTAATTTCTGTGTCATGATTAGTTTTCATGGCCTCAATTTCCTTCGCATGTTGATTTTGCATAATCTCCATCTCCTTATTACATTTTTCCAGGTGGGTGCATAAAGTTCTCACATCATTAGCGTAATTAGTTTGATTGATCTCCATATTTTTTACCAGCCGCATTGGTTCTTGTATAATTTGCTTCTGATCTTCCTTTTCATTGTCAACACTAATTTTACAATTTGTCCCTGCTTTTCCACTATCGTAGATTTGATCTGCAATGGTACAGGTGGATGGCACATTCTAATATGAAGAATTGTCTTGGAATCTTTCATCGACAGTGAGACCTTTTACAAGATTACTTTCATTCTGGAGCACAATTTTAGGGGCACAAGGCAAGCTATCTGGATCACCATATCTATCTTTAAAAGCATTGACAATGTCTTGTAAAGAAGTGAAAGAATCTTCAGGACAATTATTAAACCAGTTCAAAGCATCACCCTTTAAAGAATGGACAAATAGACGCATCTTGACATCTTCATGATTATATTGAGGAAGTCTACAATATATGATCATTACACAAGTAAACCTATTTAAATGTTGTCTAATAGCGACTGAATCACCACCTGAGAACAAGAATAATTTAGAAATGGCCTCTTTCAGAAAATCATGGAGATTATCAGTAAAATGACATGGTTTAAATGAATAATCCATGATGAATAACGAGAGACCAAATGGATGATAGAACGAGATCTCTGCTCAAGAAAATCAATAGATGAAAGAAGTGGAGTCTCCACTTGAACAATGAATCTAATTCTAGGATCCAAAAAGCAACAAACAAGCTGATATGAGGGAGGCTTCTTGTCTAGAAAAAATAAAAGAAATGGAGTCGCCACCCAAACAAGAAATGAACCGAAGAGTAGTTGCTGATATGACGAAAGATAAGGTGATGAAAAGATCAAAAGACGGCAAAGAATGTTGGCCGTTTGACAGGCTAATGAATGGCGTAAAAGATGAGATGATGCCAAAAAATTTTGACTTTGCCAGCTCAAATGAAACATAAGAAAGAAGAAATAATGATGAATGTCAAATAAACCAAGGACAGAAAAAACTCTATCCCCGGCAACGGCGCCAAAAAATGTTGTCGCACAGATTGTCACGACAACGCTCAGACCAGGGGCTGTCACCCTGATCCCTGATCTCTCTGTTTAAGCCTGTCTCCCGCGGCTAAGGGGGGTAGACCCTATGGCATAATGGATGACCAACTGGGGACCAGTTGGGTTGGGAGACACGAGAGGAAACAAGCGCTTAATTGATTTTATTAAATTAATGGACTAGTGCCTTATGGAGTTAATGATTAAATGATTAAATGTTGCAGAAATATGAACCATGTAAAACAAACATTTATCATCAAATAACCCAAGCAATGCAAGATATCCAGTAAATTCACGCCTTAAACGATAATCTAGCAATTAAATTTCAAGAAAAAATAAATGATTTAAATGATCATAAAATTTAAATGCTGACCACCTACCACTTTCATATAGCCAACTCATAAATAAACATTTAAATGCATTTAGCTATAGAGAAATGGAACATAAATACCACAAGAAACTCCAAAAAATAAGAATTTTTGAACATTTTGGTAAGCTTTTTCAAAATATTTTTAGTTTTTATATATTTTTTAATAAAACTTTAAGTCAAAACTAAAATCCTAAATAAAAAATAAAATCTAATCTAAACTAAAGTCTAAAAGGTAAAAAGAAAATTTTTAACTTTTTATGAATTTTTTTATTTTTTTTGAAAATCAAAATGAATTTACCTAACATTGCTAATACATGGATACTAGTATGAAGTATCTTATTTACTTAAAATTGTTGGTACATGATATTAATATGAATGATCAATTATATTATATGATGTCTATAATTTTATTTTTATAGACATGAATGATGAGATGGAAATAAAAGAATGACTACATTTGACTACTTAATCTGAAAGTAAACTTACAGATGTATTGGATATACATAGCCAAATATTTTATATGAACTCAAAAGATCAGTATCATAGATGGTAGCATATCAAGAATGCACACAAACTCTTATCTAAATCCAAATGGTTTTGAATATATATATTGATGCATATGTTATAATGTGTGGACAAGTTTTTACATTACAGATAATATCGTTACCAAACCGACCCACATGATGAAAACAATCCAAGAGAAATTACAGCTCAATGAGATTCCATAATAGGGTGTTGACCCTTGTCCTACTAGGAGGGATGAAGATGTTGCCCACCGTTTATCCTCCACAACATGGAGTCATGGGAGGATTGTGTGAGTCACGCACCCCTAGACATGCGATGATAATTGTCGGATGCCTAGTGGGAAATTAGGTCGATACAGTCGACATTGTCACCCTTCAGGTTTATGAATGGTTATATCAGTATAGCTGACGCCATGACATATTCCAATAGAGGATGAATATGATGGGAGTAGAAGAGATTAGGAAGGATAGGATGATCCTAGAATAGCTTGAGATCCTGGTTGGATAATGCATGACTATTAAAATTGTAAACATATAAATGTTCAAAACACAAATTAAAAAAAAAAAAAAATCCTCACATTAAATAAGTATTCAATCACAAGACTTAATCTTTACATGATTGCACTAATTGCTAAAATAATTACTAATATACTATATAAACCTTAACTTCGGGACAATTTTTTCTAAAGGAGGGGTGTATGTAATGACCCACCTTGAGTTAGGGAACATAGAAATAGCAGCATGCATATAATAGCTACATATGCATGTATCGCATGTACTGCACTAGTACACATCTAGTTAACATTAGAAAATGTCTAAGTTTAAGGTAATGAATTGATTATCGAAATAAATTCCCAACTGACCAAAATGTATCGAGTGGGGTACTTGATAGGTATATCACCATTATATATATAATTAATGCATTAATAAAAATAGGATAAATACAATGGATTATGAATTAAATGTATTTGATTTATAATTAAAGTAAATAAAGTAATTTATTAACTTTTAAATAAAGTGATTTATTTAACTCACAAATAAAGTAATTTAATTAAAATATAAATTAAATAAAACAAGATAATGATAATTCATAAACTAAATAAATGACTATATCCAATGCTCCATTACATTTTATACATACAATTGCCTCTAAACAAAGGAAGGGGATTCTAGAAAGCAGGAGAATGACAACAAAGGAATGGGAGACGATGATAAGTTTGGAGACAGTGGACATTGAGGAGAATATAAGGAGAATTAGGAGTGCATGAAGGGGACGGTTCTTATTTTTCTGGTCTCACAGATGCAGGAGGAATTATCAAGAGAATCACAAAAAAAAAGAGAAACTTGAGCAATTGTCCTTAGGGTTTTGGGCATGGGGGCTAGAAGACCTTAAATATGGAGTCTGTTGTCGCACAGATTGTCACGAAAATGCTCAGACCGGGGGCTGTCACCCTGATCCCCGATCTCTCCGTTTAAGCCTGTCTCCTGCGGCTAAGGGGGGTAGACCCTATAGGAAAATGGATGACCAACTGTGGACCAGTTGGGTTGGGAGACACAAAGGGAAACCAAAACTAAATTGATTTTGTTAAAAACAATAGACCAGTGCCTTATGTTTAAACGATTATTTATCAAATGCTGCAGAAATATGAACCATGCAAAACAATCGTTTACCATCAAATAACTCAAACAAAGATTAACTATTATCAAATGCGAGAAAATTCTTAATGGCTTAATGATTCTCCAACAATTAAAATTTCGAAAGATAAAGGGCTTTAAACAACCACGTAAAATGCTAACCAGAGATCACATTCATATATCTAATCATCAAAATGATCATTCAAGCATGTTAAAAAACGATAAACATTAATTCCAACAAAAAAATTATTAGCCTTAGTGAAATATACCAAAATTTAGAAATGTGACAAAAATATGCTAAGACAAAATGCGATACAAAATATTTCAATTTTTTTTTTTTTTTGTAAGTCAGAATAAACAAAATCTAAATCTAAAAAAAAAAAATTTGGAAATTTTTTATGAACCCAACTGAATGAAATAGGAAAACCTTAAACTAAAGCCTAACCTATGTATATAAAAAAAAAAAGATTTAAGATTTTTATTTTTTTATCTATCTATATATATATAATATATATATATATATATATATAATATATATATTTTAAAACAAGCCTTTTTGAAATAAGCCAATGACCAAAAGAAAACAAAAAAACGAATTTAAAAAAAGGACAAGTCGAAACTATGGAAAATTTAATCAAAAATTAAAATTTCAAAGTCATAAGAGAATTAAAACCTAATCAACGTATATATCATAAACATAACCCTAAACGATGAAATTAGTTTTGTTCTGCGGGTTCGTGGATGGGCTTGACGGCAAAGGGATTTCGAGACTTGGAGAAATCGCAGAAGTACTGGACGCAAATCAAAGCGAGGAGCAGCGTGAAGGGACGAGGATGGGCAGCTCGATGGGAAAGCTTGCATACAGGCAACAAGTAGCGGTGATAGCTGAAGTTTCTGAAGAGCAGGTTTGTGTGGGACGTGAGGTTGCAGAAGATTAGAGCGGGCTGCGTGGAGGCAGCTGCAATGCTGCAAGTGAGGGACGGCACGTGGGTCGAAGAGAACAAGGGTGTGCGCAAAGAAATTAGTAGCGTTGGAGCTGTGCGAGGATTTCTTTGTTTTGCAGGTGCGAATGGAGGTACTACGATGGGCGGATTTGAAGGACGCAGCGTGTAATGGCAACGTTGAAAGTTACATGGGTAATGAGCTGCGTATTGGAGATAGCAAAAACAAAGATGAGATGGGGGCTACGTGAGGTAATACGCAGGTAATAGAGGGAGCTGAGAGTTTGGAAGGGATCGCAGCATCGAGTGGGTGACAGGTTTGGCTGCGATGAAGAGCGGATTAAATGGCTGCGAGATTTTGATGTGCTTTGCAAGTGCAGAGGTGACAGCATGAGCAGAGAGGGAGAATGGCACTGCGGAGATAGAGTGCGTGAGATAAATTTCGGTTCTTGCAGATTGATGAGACGTGGATAGTTACAGGTTTTGAAGGGAGAGCTGAGCGATGATGGAGAAGGAGCTTCACGCAAAGGAGAGGTATGGCTTGGACAGTCTTGAACCCTGTAATAAATTTCCAAATTTGACAGTGATTGAATTTGAAACCATTGGACAACAAAACAGTGACCCTGCAAAAATTGGTTCTGAGGCCAGATCTTACCCCCCAGGGCCTAGATCTGGCTTCCAGCAAGAATTTCTTCTTGCAACCGGCAAAAACAGAAAAACCAGAGGCAAGATATGCAAGGACAAAACTCAAAATTTAACTAAATAATTACAGCTTTTCACAAAATAATGACTCTAAGTAGCTAGATTTGTCAATAATCCATAGAAATATTTTCAGAATTTTAGATTTACTATGAGATACTTCAGAAATCTCTCATGCATTCAAAAATAAACTTAAATGATAGACCCAAAATCGAAACTGGCTGGGCTCTACAAAAGAATGCTTGCGGGAGTTGGCTGGTTCAATCAAGAACTTCCCCAAACGCCCACTGATCTTCTCAATAAGGGTTTCCTGCACAACTCACTTCAACCATCAATAAAGAGGGAAAAAATAATACTAGATTCCATATACAATGGAGATACCTACCATTATTTCATAAATTCTAATACCATTCAAACCCTAGCAAGTGAACAAGATACCTGTGTTCAACAATACTCTACATCAAGCTATTACTAATGGCTGAAAAATAAAAATATGCAGAAAATAAAACAACTCATAGCACTTCAGGAGAGTAACACCAGCAAGATTTCAACCCCAAAGTCTTTTTATTAGCACCAGAAAAAGTTTACAAGAGAGCTTTCTTCAGCACAAGACTCCCAAATCGAATGATCTCAAATGACCCCTAGCACCCTATTTAAAGGAAAAATTCCCAACGGCTAGTTCGAGTGATCCATGTCAAAATGATCTCAACCGCCGATGAGGATCAAGTATCTCTTATCTCATCCGTCGAATTTTAATGCATTAAAAAATTGAAATTCTGCACCTATTTTATCAAAATCATTAATTTTATTATTTTTAAGTTTACTTTATTTTATTATTTTATTTTTTTATATCTTTAATATATATATTCTTTTTTTTTCCTTTTCAATTTTTAATTTTTAATTTTTTAATTTATTTTTAAATGGATCCTTGAACTTAGCCTTTGGAAAAAATTCCCTAGGACCTAGGACTTAGGACTTATTAGGGGATTAAAACATTTCCTACCCCTCAAGACACTTTACATCATGACTTTTACAGTTTTACATCTCAAAGGGGAAAACCCATTTGACATAGACCCTCATAGACCACCCAGTTCTACGAGCAAATATAATCTAGCAGTTTAACACACTAGGATTCTTCTAAGATTCTAATGACAAAATTCATTCTGGCTTTGGGGTCAGGTTGAAGGAAAACTCTGCTGATCACGGATCGGTGAGACAAAATACCTTCTGGAACGTAGATTATCACTAGAAAATTAGGTCCACCTAGGAAATTTACATACATGACTCAACTCTACTAAGATTATTTACAATTCACACATGCAGACTAGGTTTACAACTTAATATGATCAAGTCGACGATGACTGTCGAATGGCACGAACACGTCGATCAAGCGCTATCCCTTTTTGCGAAGAAAAGGGAGTCTACTGCTATGGGTAGTTGACACGTAGTGGTCAACAGAGTCTTCTGGATCTAGGAACCGGATAGGTTGATCCCAAATAGGATGGGAGGAAACAGTTGGTTTGGTAGCAAATTGGGAGCAACAACATCCAGAATTGACTCCAAACGGGATTTCCAAGTAAGTATCTACATTTAAATTTCTTTGTAACAATTCAATTTCCAACTAATTTTAAATTAGGCAGTAATTTGTTAAAATCAGACTAATATTTACTGTATGGTTAATTGTAAAAATTATTGGGCACTAAAGGAGGGAATTCGACCCCTTGGAAAGGCTATAAATATAGGCAACTTTGACTCATTAGTCACTCATTCGATCTCTCTCATGTAAGAAGTTTGATATGAAGCTAGGAGCAAGAAGAAAGGAAGAGTGAAGGTCTAGAAGGTAAGGAGAATCCAAGAAGAAGAAAAGAAAGTTTGTTTTTAGGCTCTATCTCTCTCACACGTGCGAAAACTAGGGTTTCTACAACTCCAAGGAAGGTTGAAATTGTAGGTTCAAATTGCAAGATATCAAGTTGTTGGAAGAGCGAATACTCAAAATTTACTTCATTGGCCTTGGAAAGACATTATCTTGCTCAAAGGAGGATCTCTAGGAGAACTGCCTTGGGCTGGAATTAGGGTGTCTGTAGCAGCTACTAGATCGAAGTTGCAGGACGAAGTTGCAGGGTTGAACTTGGGTTTGAAGTGTTGAAGCAATATCAAACCTTATTGATCTAATCCTATTGGAAGAGCTTCTTGGAGGGCTAACTTGGTGCTTGTAGGAGGACTCGGCCTAGGGTTTGCGTCTTGGTTGTCTCATTAACAACAAATTCTATAAGAAGGGATTTTTCTGGGTTTTCCCCTTAGAGGAGCTTTTCCTTGGCTTGGAGCCTTATTTTTGTGTCCATTGTTCTAATATTCCTAGTGGAAATATTAAGTGATAATAACGGTGAAATCTCAAACATGCAACCAAAAATTAAAACACATGCAAAAATATTAGCACACCAAAAATTCACAGCAAGAATGTTGAGCCATTTTATTAACTTGATCAAATGGAGTACAATAAGTAGCAACAGGTGAAACTGAGCTTGCTATAGCAAGATAGACAAATCCCAGGAGAGAAAAGGGTTTCCTAAGTGCTAGGAAAGTGTCTCTTCCATCCCATGCACTAGCCTAGTAAATTTTGCTACTTCTGGCTAGATTGAAACAAGTGTTTGAACCCTTTGGAGTGATCAAAAAACTATGAAACTTTCGCTATAGACTCCTCAGAATAGACCCATGAAAACCCAGGAAGGGTTTGAGCTCCTTCCAACCACGTCGGGACCTATCTTCTAGGGTGAATTCCTCCTTAGCCTAACAATCCCCACTGCCTGGAAATTCTTATCTAATTGGGTGCCAAAAATCTCAAGAATCCTCCCTAAATTTCCCCTAGTGACTCCTTGCAAAAATCAGCCGAAATTCCTTGGCTCCTTTACCACTTCAATTTATCTCCCTCACTACTTGCGCAAGCTTTGCCAGTCAACCTCTGCGCACTAGCTAAACATGAGAAATTCGGCCTGTGTGATACCCTCAAGCTCAGCCCTGCAATCCACTGAAAGTATCCAACAATAACCCCATAGAATGATTCCCCAAAAGCTCGGAACTTGACTTGCACTATAACTACCTCTCCAAGTAGTGCAAGTTTCTCTCTCTGCGCCCAGTCTGCTCAGAAAACCAGTTCGAACCACCTATGAATTGCTCCATACAGCTCCAAAATGGCGATGAATCTCTCCTAGGGTGACACTCTAGGTTCACTGAAGGTAGAGTTGGAAATTTCTGCTTGGAAACTCCCTTGTGCTGGCAGCACCTTTGTTGACTTGGCTCAACAACTCAAGCAAATAGTGATATAATTTTCAGATTGGAAAAAAGCCCCAAAGTGAGGTAGCTCTCTCGTATTTATCTTGGCTGCCTCCCCTCCCTTGTGGGCTCCACCAATTCGACCCCTTTGCCTTCTTTCTCCCTCCAATTCAACTTGCCTCCAAGGGAGTTTGAATTTCTCTCTCTTGGAATAGCCCCCACACTCCAATAATTTCTAAATTTTCACCCATCCTC
The DNA here is from genome assembly GCA_000404065.3 of Pinus taeda. Lineage (NCBI taxonomy): Eukaryota > Viridiplantae > Streptophyta > Pinopsida > Pinales > Pinaceae > Pinus > Pinus taeda. The sequence goes on along the minus strand of APFE030915166.1, from coordinate 2,498 downwards.
CTAAAGTTTTCCCAAAATTTCTCCGAACTCCCCAAAATTGCAAAACTGTGTGGCTGCCTTGATAAAATTTAATTGGAGGGAACATTACAATTGTCTTTACTACTTTGCTCTTGATGCTCTTGATAATTGTTTGATGAAGAAGAACCAATAAAGAAAAACACAAGAAGATAAATAAAGTTCACAAGCAATTATTAATGTTAAGGAAAATCTAAATTAATAGCTGCCACATTGCATTTTCCAACACTTAACACCAACTTTTGGAAGTGCATCATTTTTTATTTGTTTCCAATATATGATAAAGACTCTTACATACGTGCGAGTTGTGGATAGATCTGCTTGGACAAAGCTTTCAAAAACTGATTCCCATTTGCTCGGATCAATTCCTACAAAGAAGAATAAAATGACTGCGGTTTAGTCAAGTAACAAGTCAAAAAGAAATGGGAATAAAAGAACAATGTATCTAAGCCTTGAAAAAGAGTTATGATATCATGGCAACTTGATTCAAGAAATAAGCACTAATACATCTACATGGAAGTTACAAAGATCTGCTTCCAGGTTCAAGGATGAGCAGTTCATACCACAACCTGTATCTTCAACTTCAAACCAGACTGTTATTTTTTCTTGGCTTGGGTATGTTTTCTTCTCAGATTGCCCAAAACTCAATTTTCTGGAAAACCAGGAGTCTCTTCCATTTTCAGATGCTCCATCTGTTTTCTTGTTTACAATAGAATTTTCACACCAGGCTCGCAATATAATATGCCCCGCTGTTCATGCAGATCACTGTAAGTATGGCTGGCCTGAACTGGAGAAAGCATGAGATGAAAATTGATTTCTAGCAAAACACTAATATGAAAGACCATGCAATTATCTGGGATAGAGATAACAAACAAAAAACTGAAAATTTCCGAACTAGTACACACATTTGATTCCATGACTGCAATAATTGAAATAGGAATAAGAATTGCTTCTTTTGTGTAATATCTCTAATCCTCCACAAACTCTATTTTTATGATGCCATTGTTAAGTATAAGATATTCCATATTACATATTCAGAAAGGTGTTGAGACACGGAGTGTGTGCACCTGATCACAAGAATGAACCATTATGAAAATATAACGAACCATCTTCCTAGATCAGACAATATGGCATTTGTTATTGATAGAAGCACGACACATGAATGAAGAGCCCAACTCTGACCACCATAATGATAGCTAGAATGCCCAACACCATGATGACAATTCAAGGTTTTGAAGGTTTTAAAGGTCTGCCATGTGATGAAAATCAAACATTTACCACTTGTGCAAATATGAGGGGTAACACCACCCAAATCATGAGAACGCTCAACAACAAAAAAAAAGTGGGGTATTCTTAAAACAAGTGTTCAAAATTGTGAAAAAAATGTTTTTTGTGGAAAATTTTAAAAAAGCCATAACTGCATCATTTTTTGTCAGAATTTATATTATGACAACATTTTGAAAATCCCACAGCCATTTTGCACTAATGGCATTGATCTGGTAGAAACTTGAGCATTTTGTCAAAAGACAATTTCTCCTAAAACTAGGACACCCTTAAAATATGCACTAAATCCTAGATCTGGGTTTTGGAACCTCCTATATCTTCTCCAAGGTGACGCATACCATCAACAAGCATGATAAAATGTGCAAAGTACCTTCCACACTGGACATCATCCTCAAATCAAGCAAGTGGATCCATGATACAAGGCCTCAACATGTGGAATGTGAATAATACTCAACCATCTCCATGAAGAGAAGTGACAACCCCCTTTAATTAAAGCTTATGCATCAACATGTGTGCACAATAATCCTCAAAATTGCACATGTGTAACGACCCATCTATAATACAAAGAACGCAAACATAATAGCAGGTATACGGTACATGCATATGATAGCTACATATGCATGTGTTGCATACACCGCACTAGTATTTTTTATACTAAATTGATTATAAGTGCTAAATACCATGTCCCTTTTGGGAAAATAAGTTAAACTCGTTCATCAATATCGCGTAATATATGGTTGAATCAAGGGAATAATGATATATATATTATATATATATATATATATATAATATGCTCCAGAATATTCATAAAAAGCATATTAATAAAATAAAATAAATATTTAGTATTAATATCAATAATTAATTAATATAAAGCAGTGTTGATAATATCGGTATCGGGAAAATATCGGCGAGGGTCCAGAAAATATCTTATCGGCAATATCGGCGAAAATATCGGCAAATATCGGCAAGCATAAAAAATGCATAAAATATTCATTTTTTAAGATTTTAAACATATAAAGCAATAACAACATGAAATAAACACATTGGCACATAAATATGAAGAAAACACTGATATATATGATGTCAAATAGAAATGATACATCAAAGGCGATACCAAATCTTGCTGATCCTTGATAATTGTCCATTCAAGGACTCAAATGTGGAGAACCAATACAAATAACATCACATATATAAAAGTA